>NJDD01001617.1:143050-159083 GCA_002245505.1 Calephelis nemesis
TACAAGTGTTTCTAAATAAATTACAGCCAATGATAGGTTGATCTGGGTGCTGATTATGTATCTCAGTTGCCAACTCAAAATGGAAGTGTACTTCAAAAAACTGTCAAATGACGTCATTTGTTTGCTATCTCTATTGTATTTCTGTTGGTCACTGGAGATAGCAAATATAAAACACGTCAGTTGACATCTATTTGATGTACACTTTTCCATTTTGAGTTTGCAACTGAGATACATAATCAGCACCCTGAACTGCTTCACCAGTTGTGACTTAACAGCCAATATTAACCTATCTAGTGCCCGGTTCCTATTCTTTTCTTCTTCTAAAACGAGTCGTTTTTTTATTACGGATGGTAGTTGTTTATACCGATAGTAATATATCTACAGTTGCTCGTTTTCGGTAGTTAACTCTAAACATTTTTTAAAAATGAATAACGCTTCGGTATTTTTAGGCGAACTTATAGTAAAATTTTGGAATACGCTTCGTTGATTCTATGACCGGGGCACCAGATACCGTGCTATGTTAGAGCTGTTACCAGGTAACTGCTGCTATTTTTCAATAATTTACAAAAAATATCTTAGAAAACTGTATAGGTCTATCTTTATCTGTAGATAGTTTATTAACACTGGCCGTAAGTCTATAACTTGTAATTTTACGTGTTACTTGTGATTTTTTTATTTTTCAACTAATACGTAGTGAAACAATTCTATACAACTTACGGTTCACTTTACAAAATATCAGTTTCTTTTCAACTTATGGTGTTCGCGTGAAAACTTCATCGATTATGAAAAAAAAAAATGAACTGTTTGAGTCGAAATCAAACTCAAACTTATCAAAATTTGACTCTGATGGTGGAATTTCAGTAAAATAGAGGAAAGTCCAAAAATTTTTGGAGACTTGACTTGGGTGTTAAATTGTCCGCATCGACTCACTTGCTTTTCTTTCAGAATTTAAAAAAACCTTTCCATTTATATTTAACTGTAGAAATATTAAAGTTTTTAATCAAAATAATATAAATTGTTATATAGCTCATCTTATTGCCACCAATATGAAGGAATGAAAATGACTTAAAAAAACATGTTTACAAAGTACTTAATAACTACAAATATAGAAAATTGTAACATTCGTTTGTACAAAACATCAATGAAAATAAGGTTTGACATTATAAAAAATTATAATGTCTTGTGTAATTTAATTAAATAAAGTTACGCATTGGCATAGCCATGCCATTGGAAAGAATTCTTTCAAGACATTAAAAAAGTGACTTAATGTAGACATATTACATAAAATAACCATTTATAATCTTAGGTTAAAGTCAAAAACTAGATAGTAACAAATCAATACATTGAATGTGTTATACGATAATGAAAAGAAATGTCTAAATTATTACTGTACAAATAAAAATAAACAAGAAATATAAATAACCACATTCGGTTTGTTAGGAGGCGTCCAGAAATTACGTGAGGTGTTTTTTTACATTTTCTGTAAAAAAAAACATCTCACGTAATTTGTGGATGCCCCCTTATAATTTAGTTAATGTTTTTTTTAATGAAATGGCATGAAATGAAACTGCTTTCAATTAAATTAATAAATAGGATATGATAATGAAATATTCTTATGATATTCACTTGTTAGCTAGATAAACGAGAGTATTATTAAAAAAATTGCAACTTGATACTTCTAATAGGTTCTTTCAGCGGCTAAACTTTGAATAATCATTTTTCTGTTAAATAAGTGAAGACAGAATATGTATTTGTTTATATGTTAATTATTTTTAATTTGGTTTTAATGTACTGTGGAAGAGGATCACATAAATTTACAAAATAATAGAAATTAGACTTCGCACATTTTGACAGAAAAAAACAATTACATCTATGTATGTACACTATAAAATTTCTATTTTTTTTTACGGGTTTACATCCACCGAAATGCCCTCTTTTAATTTGACTAAAATACATATTAGGCACAGTTGTCATATTTAATTAACGATAGCGGAATCACAAATTAATATTTTTTATAGCATTACATCGGTAGAGAAAAATATAATTAAAATCATTAATTTCTTCTCTAAATAAATGTTTTAAGTTGAATCACATAAAATTATTATAGACTTTAAAAGTAAAGTTTAGTTGGCACTTGGTGAAATTTTCTTTTGATGATTAATAAATAAATTATGAACCAAACTTGTTTATTAGTAATTACATACCTCAGTGATGCCAGTTAATGTGAAAAAATACACAGCGATATAGATGTGCAAAGATGACGGTATTGTACTTGAGGTGGTATTAGTCTCGCGAATAAAAGGAGCAGAGTGGCTTCTTGCACTCCAACTCTTATGTATGCCATACGGTCAGATATTTATAAAAGATGAAGTTTCGTGTATTAAGAGCGCTAAAAAAATAATTAAATCAATACTGCCAATATAAATAATATTTTTATTTATGATTCTCCTACCTATTGAATAACAACTGTTACATTTTGAACATTGAAATGCCTTACTTTCATCAATTTACAAAATGACATGTTGGTCCTGTATTTACACAAGGAATTGAAAAAATTAACTAAATATTTACAAAACGACTGCATTACTTAGACTTATTTAATTGCATTGAGCGCTTGTTTTTAGTTTATGACATTTTTTAAGACATTATAAAATTAATTTAATTCACACTAATGTCTGTCTGTCTGTTACTCCTTTATGGCTAAAATCTCAGGATCGATTTAATATAACCCGCAAAAATACTTAACTTGTTGTCAAGCTATGTCCATTCAGCAATCAGTTGAATACTTTGTTTAAGTTAAATTAATGCATCTTGTATTTGGCTTCGGATATAAAATATTGGTTTGTATTTTTTTTAATTACTGAATATATTAAAAGTGCTATCGATTCTAAGCCACCTCTCAAAATTTGGCTGGTTTTTTTAAATGTAACGCTGTATTAAGCGCAACAATGACAAGCACTGACGTTATGGCAGAAATCTATCAATAATATACCAGAAAAATATAGGTATACATATTTAATATAGATAGATATCTGTATATAAGCATATCGTCTTGTAAGACATACTTTTTATTCACAAACATAAACAATGAATTACTTATTTGCGCAAAATGCTCATAACAGTCTAATTTATAAAACAATACCATCACGCAAAATAAACAGAGCCGCAACCAGTGCATCTACTAGCAATTGTACGTCATTGCAAATTCGCTATTCAGGAAAATGATATATTAAAAAATCAGGTGATGCAAAACCATGAACCCCGGGTGGAGAAGTGCAGATAAAGTATACTACCACTTTTTTAATAACTTTCGGTAATTGTCAGTGCTTCTGGAACATTTGGATTGAGACTATAGCGACGTCATTAGCATAGAATACCCAAGACCAATTAAATAGAAATAATTTAGTACATTTGATATTTTCCATCGTCGGGGCTTGGTAAAACTTCCAAATATTCATATTTTTAAATGAGGAAACACTTGTATTGTTTTACGTATCACTTATAATTTATTATTTTATAAATAGCCTACTGGTTTCTCTTATGACAGCATCATCAGGGCTAGAACTTAAACTACTTAGTAGTTTAGTAGTTTAAGTTCTTCATTTATAAACATAAGAATTTAGTATCTTGAGATTTAATTGGTCGGTTGCGTGGCTAGGTTGATGAGGTCATAACTGTATGGCAAACTATAGCGACTTTATCTTTACAGAAATACAAAATACGCGTCAACAAAAGCAAAAATTGCTTAATTTTAAAACAAAAATTATCTATGATGGCTCTGAAACATTATTTTTTATAACCTATTGAACGAGAAAGCGACAGTCCTAATGGCAAGAGAAAACCGTCGCGACACTAGCCGTCTTATTCATAAACACGGAGTAACGTACGCCTAGGTTAAACCTGTCAATGTCAACAAAATTTTACTCCCACGTTAGTCCAAGTTTAAGCATTAATGAGATGATAATTATAGCATTAATAAGACGGCCTGTTACTAGTGCTTTGCTATCTTACGACAGGGATTATAAGACACGAGTGGAATTCCACGTAATTCTATCTCCGGAACGGAACACGACAATGGCATTATAGCGAACACTAACGCTATGGCGACAGGAATGGTTAAAGCAGGGCAACAAACAGGAAAAGCTGCTGCACAGCACTACCACCTATAGGTGATTATTTTGTGAAGTTGCTGATACAATAGCCTCTTTATGTCAACTAGTGGTCGCCCATTGGTCGAAATTCGACCTTAACAAATTTTAATATCTTGTTGATAAGAACGCCATCTTTCTTTCTCAAGTCCAACTACTTTGTTTCCAAATTTTTTAGTGCGCCATCTGTGATCTTTTATAGTTATCATTAATACATTTGTTTGTGTGTGTCAAATGCATGGTAGTGTGGGTAATGTTTTATTTATTTACTTAATGTACTTTATAAGCATAATTATTGAAAAATTTTAGCATTCTGCACTTCTCCTACACATAAAACTATAAGTGTGCCAAATTTTATGCTCCTGCGTCCGCGCAATTTTCGTAAAAAGGGGTCAAAGTTTTGGCATCACTTATTAATATATAGCTAACTCTATTGACATAAATAAATCTTTCGCGTTTATATCGGCCATACGTTCAAGTCAGTAAAGTATATTCACGTTCTTTGTGGTACATGTAAAATGTGTTTCAGTGGCGTCAAGAGTTCAGATAAGAACATCTAGACCGTGGACTCTGAAATTGGCGTGATGGTATTTATTATCAAGCAGTCATAGTCACCACTTACGCTTCAGCCGCAACCGGCTCCCTGGCATGGTGTATCTTCACGTGTTTATTATGGTTGGACTTGTTACTCGAGGTCTTCCCGCATATATTACACGAATACGGTCTAACGCCACTATGTACTTTCATATGTTCCGACAGATAGTAACTACGGTGGAAGGTTTTCCCGCACTCGGCCACTTTGCAGACATACTTCTTGGCCATTTCGTGCTCCCTGACGTGGCGCTGGCAGTTGTACTTGCGGATGAACTGGCAGCCGCAGTAGTTGCAGGTGTAGGGCCGCACGGACTTGTGCGCGTTCATGTGGGACACGTACTCGGTGTGCCGGATGAAGGCGCCCTTGCACAGGTTGCACTTGTACGGCTTGGCCGAGCGGCTCATGTGGGTCCAGCGGTGGAGCTTCAGGTTCCACTTTGTGGTGAAGTACTTATTGCATATGACGCAGTTGTAAGGACGTTTCCCGGTGTGCGTCAGTAAATGGGCGCGCAGATTCGATCTGAGGTACACCTGGAATAATTAATTGTAATCTATACATATAAAAGAAATTCGTGTTTAGTTCTTTCTTTCTTTAGGTTTTGGCCTTCACGTTAGTATTTTGCCATTAGTCAAGTAGAAATTTGCATAAAATTTTATATGAATTACTATAATTAGTCATCAGTCATAAGTCGTCAGTAAGTCATGTCAGGCTCTTGGGTAAAGCGGTGGCCTCATTACTCAAGCTCATGTAATGAGATTTGGCGCCAACAAGGAAATACACGATACGCTAATTTTTTGCTTCCTTCACATATATTACCATTTTCGTACAAACGCGCCGGTTTCGAAAAATCTTAACACTATCCTCGAATAAAACCCGAGCCATTTTATGGTGAAATATCAACCTAGGTCTCCCGAGCACAGGTTGGTTATCAAAAGCTGGCACGTACAACACATTTACACGTTGTGCTTGTGTTTGAACCTACATCCATCCACATTTGCATTGTATATTTGTTTCGTCAATCTTTCATCTGCCATTCTTTTCACGGGACCGCACCAATGGAATATCTCATTTCTACACCATTACCCAGACTTTCGTCCAATACCACTCTGTTTCTTATCTGACTTGTAGTTATTCTTTCATGGGCCAATGTATTCGCTTTTACAATAAACTTTCCGATTTTATGAAAGACCTGCCATTAAATAAATTTAAAAAATATGTCAAAGTGAAATTGTATAGAAGGTTACTATACCGTTGCTGAATATCTACCGGATAAGAGTGCTTGGGATTAATTGCTCCTCGTACCATTCTCTTACTAGTAATGGTGTGTGATATAATACTAATAAATTTGTATAGAATAAGGAAAAAAAAGACAGCCCGCTGAGTTTCTTGCTGGATCTTCTCAGTGTATGGCCGCGTTCCGATCCGTTGGCAGTTTTAGTATATATAGACCCGTCACAAGTGCCTCTTGTAAGGTGAATGTGAATAAAAATATATTCTATTCTCAAAACGGTTAGAGAGCGTAAGACCACAGATTTTTCGTTACGCCCTCATTTCGGCGACATTAATGCTACTTTCATGATTTTTGTGACACACCCAACTCTCGCTTCCATAAAGGAAAGACGGAATAATCACAAAATTATGCCAAGCTAGTTTAGCATTTGACTCAAAACCTCCCTTCATTCACACTATTCCTCCCCACACACTCTCATTTCTAGCAGTTTCAACCATATACCTTTTTTTGTGATAAGGCAGCGAACCACACGGCTCTCCAGATGCTAGACAAAAAGTGTCTTATAGACAACAGTAATTATTTTGAAGACCCACATACATTCACATTCGCTTTGCATATCTTCTTTGTAATTCTTTCATCTGCGAATCTTTCCACATTTTATAAAAAAAAGCAATAAGCGAAGTAGGTTACATATTATATGTCTATGACAATAGAGCACCAACATGATATTGTTTTACCAACACATAAAATAAATTAAAAATTAGGTAGAATAATAAATAGCACTACGAGTAAGTACCTTCACACCCATATCCCCGAAGACGTAGGCAGAAGCACAACCAGGGTACCCACGACTAGCCAAAGTCATTAAGTCCCAAAATGTGATAGGTGGCAACCCTATCGCCAACCGGGCACACATCAACAGGGAAAATTGAAAATGTGCTATTTCCTATTTGTTGCCCGAGCCGGGGATGGAGCCCGGGACCTCAAGAAAGCAAGTTCACCGCCGGGCAACTGGACCACAGATAAGCAATCTATTTTTATTTGAAAAAAACCATTTGTAAGAGGAAGTATAAAAATAAAATAGGAACTTTTCTCAAGCTAAATCTAAAGGTTACAATTACCTGTTTACAAATCTGACAAGGCACGTTCTCCACCTTGCCGGCCCGCCGCTCGGACAGGTAGTACTCGTTATGTGAGCGGCGCACGTGCCGCGTGAGGGAGGCGGCGTGCACGAACTTGTCGCTGCAGTACTGGCACGCCTTGGGCTTCTCCTCGTGCGTCTCCTTGTGCCACACCAGCTTGGCCTTCGAGTGGAACACCGCGCCGCAGTGGCACACGAAGTCGCGCACTTTCACTTTCTTCTTGAAATGGTGACGATCCCTGTATGAGTTATTATTATCGTTAACACTTCATTGCACAGAACTCACAGAAAAACTTTAGACTAAATAAAACAATTTAAAGGGCCAACTTATCTTTAATTCAATAAATTTCTTTCAGCCAACCCGTTACAGGAAAACGTTAAATGAAATATACCACATTTTATTATACTTTTAAATATATAAAGATATATATATAATTCTTCTGTGAGTGTGTATGTCACTAAACTCCTTCTAGACTGATGTCGATGAAACTTTTTGTATGTGTTCTAGGGAATTCGAGAATGGTTTAGATTCATAATTTGGTCCACTGGAAAATGTTTTTTTAATTAATTTTTTAATAATAAGTAGTTGTTGATTTTAGAATGTTTCACTTCGGATCCGACAGACTGCGCTACTGTCTAAGCATTAACGTCAAGCGATACGAAGTTTGCTGGGTCAGCTAGCAAAGTGAGTAAGTAGTAAGTATCTTCACGCCCATATCCCCGAAGAAGTAGGCAGAGGCACAACCAGGACACCCACAACTAGCCAAAAACACTAAGTCCCACAATGTGATAGGTGGCAAGCCTATCGCCAACCGGACACATATCCAATCCCGAGCAACTTTTTTTTATTACAAAATTGGAAAAACCCATTTTATTCTTGTTGCCCGACCTGGGATTCGAACTCGGGACCTCGTGAAGTCAAGTTCAACACCTGATGATGTTATGGCGGCACACGTCATGACGTTATGGCGGCAGGAATAGGAAAGGCGGTGGTACCAATCCGGGCGAGTCGCTGCGAAACTCTACCACCTAGTCAAATGTCACGGTGTTAGTGATGGTAAGCCTATGCTCGCCTTTTACGAGCTGCCTGGCAAGAAAGGAAGATGGTCTATTTGCAAAGGAGCCCGGACCAACACGGGGAAAATTATTTAAATTTAATCATTAGTCGCCTCCTTACTCAAGCTCATCTAGTGGCTGGAACGAGGAAATACACGATACCCTAATTTGTTCATAAATACTTCACTAGTGCAATATAATAACTAAACAAAATAGTATAGAATACCACAAATATTACTAATTCCACTCAATATAAACACGAAATTCAATAACTATAGCCTGTTTTTTTAATCTCAGAGACTAAATTGACATTAGCAGTGTTGTAAGTTTTTTGTAATTCATAAATAGAGTCGTACCATTATCGAAAAATCTTAACAACATCTATTACCGATTTTTAAAAGTTACTCTGAAAAATCGTAAAATATTATGTATTGACAATAAATTTAAACAATATTAATATGCTTCACAATCGTAGGTTAATAAATGTGATTATTTGTTTATTTTCAAAACAAAATTCATAAAAATAACACTTGTATTTTTAAACATTAATTTTATTTTTTATTCAGATAACGACTTGGTACTTACTTGAATACTCGAAATTGTCTAATTCGTCAACAATATCTATAACTAACCGACCCGGTGAACTTCGTATCGTTTAAAATTTATAGCTACTTACCTACAGTTTGTATGAAAAAATAATTAAAGTATTGTTTTTCCACTTCCTCTGTAACTTTCTTGGTTTTTCTCATTACAAGAACATTCCCCTATCTTGACAATAACCAATACAATAAAAAAAGATTTGTCAGAATTGGTCCATTAGTCTTTTGTATGTATATTTTAAATTTAGTTTTTAATACATCGACCATATAGTCCTTCCATCGCTGTTTCTCATTCATTTAATTCTAATGTTTATTTTTTACGTAACTACAAACAAACTTTTTCTATGGCAAAAAACAGCGAACAATTACGAGGCTCCCCTGATAGTAAAATATGTTGTAGGTACGTCATTATGAGGACAATTACATATCCTACCCTCCGGACTGATAACGACCGTCTCTATAGCGGCAGGAATAGGTAAGCCGGGGGATACCTATCCACGCAAGCTGCTGTACAGCACTCTACCACCAGTGGTATTGTTGGTAATAATAAGATTTTCCTTTGATCATCTCTTACGAGCTGTCAGTCATAGAGAATATACACATATTTGCTAACTCAATTATAACTATACAAGTATTTCTGTGTATTAGTATCCTCATTATTTCGCCCATTTTCCTCGATTTCATCAGCAGACCTAGACTTGGCGGCAACGGGACCAGGTCGGAAATAACTTTGGTCTCTTTGAAATAACATTACCTTTTTCGATGTTTGTTAAAAGTGGCTAATAAATAAAGGTTTTTCATACATCGAAAATCGATATTATTTTCGTTGAAAAAAAATCGGTATCGTAAGACAGCACTACAATAAAAGCACAGGTATCATTATTTGTAAAATTGACATTTGCATCTGTCAATTCAGTCTCTGAGATTAAAAAACAGGCTATAGGAATATATTTTTCCTCGAAGGCACCGAAACTCATCATTTTACGTACTGTACACTTTTAAACATAACATCCTACTTGTGGCCTTCATTCGTATTCGATTCGTTTACCAAAAGCGCTAACAAGAGTCACGTTAGCAAATCCAGCTGCAAAGTTAAGGACTCTACTCTGGCCCACTCGTGGGTCTCCTTAAAGGAGCATAGTAGGACGACAAACAGCCAATGTTAATAATATTTTTATAAAGATGGATTTCAAGCAATCTAGATAGCTGCGTATCCGCCGGCCTATCCTATAACTTATTGCCATACTTATCCTGTCCACAGATATCTTATTGGCAAGCGATAACATAAAAATGGATCAAAATATCAATCTTGGACAGCAAGTTTTGGATTAAGATTGATTATTAATATTGGCCGAAAGACGATTAATACATGATAAAAAAATTAAAACGACCCTTCCAAAGCTTGAGGAGAGCCTCAGCTGCCTCAGTTTATTGAAGCGTGTTCAGCTAATAAGGGACATTTATGGCCGCATTCAGAGACATAAATTAACATTTAGTCTATCATTTAATTACTAATTTTGTATGAAAAATGTCTACTTTAAGACGGATTCTCAAGATACGCTTGTTAAAGCTATTTGAGTTTATATCATTGTTTTTGCCCGTGTTGTAGCAGGTCTGGTGAGTAGCATAAATCATTTACCTCTCTGGGAAGCAGCCTGTAAGCGGCGAGCACGGCCAAAAAATAGGTACCAAATAGACCACTGGCCGTAGAATGCTGTGCAGTAACTTGCCCGAGTAGGAATACACCGCCCTACCTGTTCCTGTCGTCATGATGACTGTCAAGTTCTGGTCTGCTACCACCTGTACCATCTATGGAGTCTGGAGGTCATGGTTGTCTCTTTACATAAGGAGGGACGTATCCTTGCTTGCTGACTTACTTAAATCAAATATCTATAAACGCTGTTCAAATACCTATGCTGCACCATGTTGGAATATCGCCGGAAGGTGTCATCGCAGACGGTACACTTAACGGGGGTCCGCCCTGTGTGGATGTTGTGATGATCGTTCAGCTTCTGACGGGTGATGAAACGCTTCTCACATACATCACATCTGCAATAAATTATGGCAAGTAATCAAAAAACGATCCAAACATGATGATGTGCTGAATTGACTTTGGGCAGGCCATACAGTTCGAAGTTGTTTATCCACCAGCACTATTCTTATCCTACCGGCAGTCACTTGAGCGGTTCATGAATGTCAATCATCCTCTAGATGTACCTACTAAGGTCGGTCGAATATGTCCATTCTCTTTTTTTTCCGTATTGGTCCGGGTCCAGGTCTCCTAGAACATCTGCCTTCCTGGCAAGCAGCTCGTAAGAAGAAAGCGTAGGTTACATGGGTATTGTGCCGTGCTGCAACTTGTCAGAGCAGGGATCCACCGCCGTACCTTTCCTGTACCATAATGACTGTTATTTTCCGGTGCGGAAAATCACCGTCGTCAATCATCTAGCTGGTACTTTCATAATTGGCCTAACACCACGGCTACAAGTGCACGGCTTCAACATCTATGGTGTCTGTGAGTCACACTTATCTTTTACCGTCAGGAGAACTATGTGCTTGTTCGCCATCAAATACAGGGTAACATAAAAGGACCAGCCAAATTTTGAGAGGGCTGGAAATAATGGATAACACTTTCTATTTACGAAGTAGTAAAAAAATAAAAAAACAAGTTATAATTTTTATCCTACGCAAAATACAAAGTGCATGGTTATAACGCAAACGCCGACCGCAATCGCATGCACAGGTTGGTGAAGTCATGACTCACACGACGTAACGTGACAGCATGTGAATTATTTACACGGACTATTTTAAATTAATGTTCATAAAAGTAAATATTACAATTTAGAAATTATATTTAAAAAGGGCTATCATTTCCATAACTCCCTCATATTAATATTTGGCTGGTATTTTGAAAGTAACCCTGCATAAAAAAACACGTGTGACTTTGATATCTTTAGTGTAAAATATTTCTCTATATAAACTGTTTCCGTACTTGTTTACGTAATATCCATCACGTGGTCCAGTGCGTGCCATTTCCGTTGCCATTTACGCCCGCTTCCTATATTCGAGAAACGAGTCGTTTTGCTTACGAAAGGTATTTTTTTCTACGAATAGTAAAACAATCTAGCTACGGTCGTTCGTTTTTTATTGTTAACTCGAAACATTTTGTGCAACTATGAGCAGTTCGTTAGTTTCAGGCAAACTACCAATGGTTATACTAACAGACAAAGCTTGTCAAGTTTACTATACTCGCTACCGTCTCTGTAAATTATTTGTATGAAAACTTCGAACAGCGTCTCTATTGATAACTAAGAGAAACTCATTTTTAGACCAAAGTGGCACAGATTTCGACGCGTAACTTACCGAAAGTAATCTATGTCAATTCATGGTAAAGGCTCAGATACTTAACATAAACACCAGTGCGAAGTATGGCGACGATTAGGAATCGAATAGAAGATAGAGAGTAGCAGACATAGAGGACTAATAAAACGAAGATGGCAAGCGAATAAAATACATTATTATTGAAACCCTTTGAAACTTCAAGTTTGCGATGTCCATTTATAAAATTAATTTAGAGTACACATTTATATCTGTTTTCGTTTCTTCTACATATTTCATCAAAATCAGTTAAGCAATAGCAAGGATAAATTCTTTTTTTTATGATATTGGAAGGCAAACAAGCAGACGGATTTCCTGATGGTAAGAAATTCTCGCCGCCTAGAGACACCAAAGATGGTAACGTTGCCAACCAGAGGCCTAGATGTTAGGCCTCGAGCAAAAGTAAGTTTTTCGACTACCTAACCCTCCAAACCAGAAAACGTCATGACGTTATGGCGGCAGGAAAAGGTAAGCATTTTAATACGATGCGGATGATTGCTGCCGAAGTAGTATTGAAAAACGTACATGCAACACTCACTTATAATTCTTTATCCCCAAATGGGTTTTGATGTGCAAGGCCAAATTAGCACGTTTGAAGAAACACTTCCCACACGTGAGACACTCCAGAGGATGGATCTTGAGGTGTTCATGGAACTGTGTGTCAGTCAGCTGATCTTCCTTGCACGTTGGACAGACATAGTCCTTCCTCCGTCTCTTAGGTTCTTGTTTGATGAGCCCAGCTAAAGGTTTGGACTCCGACTTCACGTCGTAAACTTGGAGAATTGTCGATGAAATAGTCTCTTTAGAGTCAATTTGGAGAATACTTCCTGTAACAAATATTCTAAACGTGAAAAGTAATATGTGAGATATATTTAAAAAGTTTGACAAGTTCTTATACAAAATATAATATTCATAGTACAATAACTACTTCGTTAGTGTAGAATAGTTACTAGAATTGTAGAATAGTTTTCATAGAAACTTTCATCCACTAATATAGTACATGAAATTGCTTATTTTGAATCTTTAACTATTAGCATTTCAAATTTCATTAAAATTGGTTCAGTGGTTTAGATGAAAGAGCAACAGGCTAACAGATTTTCGCATTTATAATATTAAGTTTATGTATGGATAATTAATGCACCGAAAAAATAAAGAGCAAAATTGTTTCATTACTTCACGGGTAATGCAATGACTCGTATGCGGGGCGTCCACAAATTACGTGAGATGTTTAAGGGGGGGAGGAGGTTGATTCAAATGTCACCTAATCTTACGTTGGGGAGAGGGAGGGGGGTCTCGGCAAATTTCACGCAATTTTTTTGCTTCAATCACAAAAAAAATATGTTATTTTGGTCCATTTCATCCATACTGTACATGCTTACGATTTAATCTTAAGTGTAATCCTAATACGATGAAGACCATTCACTAATTCGTTCAAAAGATAATAATTTCATTCATTTTTGCTGTAACAATCCAACACGTTTAAATAAGAAACCCACATTTTGAAAAATCTCACGTGAGATTGGGGTATGGGGGAGGGGGTTGAATAAAATCTCACCACATCTCACCAGGGGGGACGCCCCTATAAATGCGATGGTGAATTTGTTTCAATGCGAAAAAAAGATGGTGAATGCAAAGCTTCATTTAATGTTAGATGAAACCATAACCTTGTTATTAAATTGAAATTGTTCGGAATAGGATTTGCGTTTTAGACATTCATACAAATTCAAAATTAAGTAATAATAAATATCTCTGGACAAATTACACAAACTAGTGGTCACCCATTGGTCGAAATTCGACAATAACAAATTTTAATATCTTGTTGATAAGAACGCCATCTTCATTTCTCAAGACCAACTACTTTGTTTCCAAACTTTTTAGAGAGCCATCTGTAATCTTTTATTGCTATCATCAATATACTTGTTTGTGTGTGTCAAATGCATGGTAGTGTGGGTACTGTTTTATTTATTGATTTAATGTACTTTACAAGCATTATTATTGAAAAATATTAACGTTCTGTATTTCTCCTACACATAAACTGTAAGTGTGTCAAATTTTATGCTCCTGCGTCCGCGCAATTTTCGTAAAAAGGGGATTTAAGTTTTGGCCTCACTTATTAATAATATATAGATTACAAATTGCAGTACAGGGGATTCGTGGGATTATTCCATCGACCATACGTCCCAATAGACGCCGCATATAAGGCGTAGACAGGCAGGCATAATCTAACTCTTAAAGAAAGCAAATTGTATGCTTGTGTTATGGGTATTAGACAATAACACCAATGTTTATTAATTAGTTAAACAATAAAAATTTCGCAGTGCATCCTAGATCTACTGCAATAAGGGGATGTACTTATACCACGTAACTCCCCTTTTAATACCCTCCCCCCTCGGTGACTACCCGTTGCATTTGCTAAGGCACTCTTCCCCCTATCTTATGGGAGGGAAAAAGAAAGAGTTTATATGTTCAACTCCTATATTTTTTATATATGTTAATCGATTTATCCAGTATTTCTGAATCAATTTTAATTTTCTTTTATTTGAAAGAGCATATTAGCAATGTTTGGATCTGGTGATGGAATCCTAAGGAAATCGGGAAGAATACCTACGTACCTATATAGATGAATCACTTATTAAAATCAAAGTCAGTTTTTTTTTAATCAAAGACAGTTTTACTGTTTGAATTATTAACAAACACATTCCTAGCATCAATCCACTCGGAATTTTTCTAGAAATTATTGACTATGTGACTAACACCTAAGATCAAGCCCCCACACCTGTGACCGAGCCTGGTATTTTTAAGAACATTTTTCCCATAGACCTCTCCCCAAAACAGATCACATAGTATGGATATATTCAGTAAGGGGCTTGAAGCAACGAAAAAAAATTAAAATAAGATTAAATGCAACAGATCCTCGATCTGATTATGTAAAACATACAAACCTGCAAGTACGCTGGTATCTGGCTTTTCCTCTTTCTTTATTATTCTTGATGTCACCATCCGACTGTACGTGGTCTTAGTAGTAGAGCATGTTGGTAAAGCATGCGCCAAAGATTTGTGGGCTCGTAACTCTTTTAAACTCGGAAATTTGATACTGCAATGTGCACATGTGTACAATCTTTTGGGGAAGTGAAGTTCTTCATCCCTGAAAAAAAAATTCATCTACCTTTTGAAACAGTTCAAATCATAATCATTTAAACAATTCTAAGGTATCGTTAATTGACCATTTAAATGTGTGATGGTCACTATTTTTTGATTTCCGAAACCAGATGTTTATAACATTTATTTTGGTCGACATCAACATCTTTCATGTACTATTGTTGGCTGGTAACCGACAACTCAAGCAAGACATCCAATTTTTTATTTATCCCACTCATAAATTAAAGTTTAACTTACAAAGTATCGTTCTTTTCACTTGCATCAACTTCTGATCCATCGGAAATCCAACTTTCACGTGCAATTAGATCATAAGTCTCGGCCGGCGGGACTTCTGAATAAATCTGCATCTAAAATATTAAACCATCAAATTATTTTAACAAATTTTCAATGAAGAAAACAATATGACAGCATATTTATAAGCTACTAGTGGTCGCCAATTGATAGGGGGTCATTGGCCAGAAGCGTGCACGTCGCGATCCCTGCCAGTCCATTGGACTGCAATTCTGGCCCGAAAAAGTACCGCAGAGCGGGTTAGGGCGTTCCCTGGAGGCGACGCGTACCGATCCGCCCCCGTCGGTACGAAAAGAGGCAGATGCGGCGATGGGGGCCGCCACCCATAACGGCAGGCCCGTGCAGGCGAATCGAGGAGTGGAGAGTGCCAAATAGGCACGTGGAATGTGAGAGGGGGAATGGAAGCGAAGATGAATGAGTTGATTGATGTAATGG
>NJDD01001618.1:5104-29547 GCA_002245505.1 Calephelis nemesis
GCCATAACGTCATGACGTGTTCCGGTTCGGAGGGTAAGGTAGCCGGATGACTTACTTTTGCTCGAGGCCTGACATCCCGGCCTCAAGTTGCCAACGCACCATTGTCACCTTTGGTGTCTCTAGGCGGCGGGAATTTCTTACCATCAGAAAATCCGTCTGCTTGTTTGCCTTCCAATGTTATAAAAAAAATATTTTTCCAAAAGTTGTTTATTGCCGGGTATTATAAGCGGTTTTGTAAGAATAACGGTAAAAAATCTAGGCGAGCGAATGCTTACTGTCACTAACACCGTGACACCTGACTAGGTGTTAGAGTTTCGCAGCGACTCACCCGGATTGGTACCACCGCCTTACCTATTCCTGACGCCATAACGTCATGACATGTTCCGGTCCAGAGGGTAAGGTAGCCGGTAAACTTACTTTTGCTCGAGGCCTAGCATCCTGACCTCAGGTTGGCAACGCGCCATTACCATCTTTAGTGTCTCTAGGCGGCGTGAATTTCTTACCATAAGGATATCCGTCTGCTTGTTTGCCTTCCTATAACATAAAATATATATCTATATATATATATATAAAACAAAATCGCTTTCCGCTGTCTGTCTCTATGTATGCTTAGATCTTTAAAACTACACAACGGATTTTGATGCGGATTTTTTAATAGTTGTATATGTATAATAACAGAAGATTGACAACCTGTGCAAAACTTAGACAGATTCCTAGTTTGATATAATTTTTTTATATATCATACCTTGATTATCAGTTCCTTCATTACTTATAGACACTGGCTTGACAAAGCTTGGTTTAGACATCTCAGCATCATTTGTTAGTAATTTCGCAAGTATTTCCTATAATAAAAACAACAAGTTATCTTAACATTGATAACTATGTTAATTGTGTTTAATTGAACTTTGTAATTCTGATTCTTAGAATAGTTACTTGATTTTAAATATGTGACAAGAACCAATAAACTATAAATGTGGATGCACTCTAAATTAAGAGTTTTTTTTAAGTTATCACTGACATCTGTAATTTTTATCTGTATTTTGTTTGAAAAAATGCTGACTGTTTGGAATGTTAAAATTTATTACACTATGTATATACAGAACAAAAAAAAATCCCAATATAGTCAAGGAAAATAAAATAAATACCATTGCTACTTGTCTATGCGACACTTTTGCAGTTGTTGTAAGTTTTAGCAACCATTTAATGAAATTCCGATATGATTTCTTAGGCAGCATGCTCATCAAACCAAACACAAGAGAGACACGAGCTGTTCTTACTTCAACACGTTCCTGTTACAAGATAAAATTATAATCATGAAATAGTTTATCAATATTGTCAATGTCCTCCACATTTTTTGCCTTTTTTAAGAATCGTGAAAAGAATACAATTGTTAATTTAGATAAATTTTCATACAGTAATGAAGTTTGGTGCAGGAGTATTTAGGAGTAGAAGCAAAAGAAAATGCCTATGTGGTCTAGCTGTTCAGTTCCGTGCCGGGTGCCGGGTTCGATTCCCGGGTCGGGCAACATAAAGAAAATTGGGTTTTTTTCAATTTTCTAATAAAAAGACGTAGCTCGGGATTGGATTTGGCCTCGGCTAGTCGTGGGTGTCCTGGTTGTGTCTCTGCCTACCTCTTTGGGGACATGGGGGATAATAGCCTGTGAAGATACTTACTTAGTATTTTCTGCATTCTAAAACTAATGTCACCAATGATCATTAATCAATCAGTAAGTTAAGGTATACTATTATGTTTACCCCTTTAAGATAGTTTAGCTCTAAAGGTGCAGTAAAAACTCCCACCAAAAATGTCAAATTTTATCCTTACAATTTGTGATAGTACAAATATCTCAATATCAAAAAAAAATATATAATTGATTAAAAATTAATACTTACAAGGCCATCTTGTGTGTAGCATAAGTGCTGTAACAGTACAACATAACCTGGTAAAGCCGCCTTGCCATATTTGCTTAGGAGTAGTCCTGTGTATGCAACATATGAAGCCCTGACAATATTCTGAAAAAAATAAATTAAAGGTCTAATCATTACAGACATACCACAAATTTCTCTAATTGCACTTAGATTTAGATTTTATGTCAATAATTTTGCACTGTATATTACGAGTTTCTTTTTATCTGTAAATGTAACCTGATAATGTACAGCATATTTATAAATCAACTTTTTTTGCTTAAGCCATTAAGAATTAAATATATCAAAACCTGCTTACTGTTTTTAAAAAACTGTGAATGTATTACCTATCAGTGTGTCTACTCTTAGAAAATAAATATTGTAGTAAACCTATTTTGTTTTGGCAGAGTGCTTCTAATTATATAAAACCCATTCAAAATATTTAAAAGGATATATATCTTAAAATCTACTAATATCATCATATATTGCCGCAGCACAATATTATCAAATATTTGACTAATGTTCCATACATGACTTATTACTTAAAAAATATCACAAATATTATGGGTGCCAAAAAAAGAATTGCCAACATAATCATACACCATTGTGAATTTAAAAAAAAGCATCACTTACATTTGCATTTTTACTGTCAACAGAAGCAGCAATAAGTTTTGGTAACATACACTTAAATAGCAACTGAATCGCTTTAGCATTTGGTGCACCACTAGCATCACATATCAGCACATCAATCATTTCATAAATAAAATGTGTAAGTCTAACAAATTCTATTTTGTCTGAAAAAAAAACAAAGTTAAATAAAAATATTGGTTTAAAAATAAAAATAAAGGTTTTTGTATTTTTGTGACAAGCTATTTCCACCAACAGGCTTGAGAAGCCCAAACAACATGGGATTATGGTAAGTATTTTAGGGAGCACCTTCCTTTATTTATATTGGAGGTCAACTAAGAAGCACAAAGGTCTCTTGATTGAGTTGATGGTAAAAGACAACCAGAGTCTATAGACATAATAGATGTTCTAGGTGTGTCGTGTTTTATGGCCGGGGTGATAAGCCAATTGTTTAAGTATACCAGCTACCCTACCCTCTAGGCTGGACATGAACGAGTCATTGTGGTGGCAGGATCCCTTCCCCAGCAAGTTAATGCATAGCACCATATCACCAGCTGTAAAACTTATCTATACTACTTACCACGACATTGACAAAGCAAGTGAGCAAAGCACTGAATTATGTATGCCAAAAATCAGCTCAATATCCTCAATATATCTAGATCAAAACTAAGTTGCAAAATTCTACATAAGCAAATGCAGTTACATACATTGCAAGTTGAACAAATACTTATAAAAATACAGGCCATATTAAACTAAATAGGTTTGATATAACGTTGCTGGCTACTTCATTACTTTCTAAAGTCCTAAATATTGAAGAGTTACAAATTGAATTTTTCGTAGTGCTTTCATTTGGGCCACATTTATCCTGCACAAAACTATGCGAAGCGAGTTGGGAAAGACATTTTAGTAATAAGTATATTAGTGATACTTACCTATATTCAATTTATTCACAATAGCACCTCCAGTAATTTCAACAAGATTACTTAATATATCCTCAAAGTTCATATCACTTGAATTTAATTGAAGTCCTGTTATTACTGATTTTAAATCTACTGCAAATACTCCAAGTTTTCCAATAACAGAATTCACTTCTTTTATCAATTCCTTTGTATTAAAGTAATTGTCTTCACTGTCACACATAATTTTTGGATAGGTCAAACATGCCAAAGAGTGTGCAAATAATTGTGAATGATAAATATGGTATGCCTTGAATCCAGGAATAGAAAGTAATTTATAATATACTCGAGATGCCAGTAAAGCATTATTTCTGTGTTCTACCACTAAAGTATGTTTAGTTCCTAAATCTATGTAATAAGCTAGGAGTGCTAGAAAGGATTTATACTTAAATCTACTGGATAAAGTAGTCCAAGATTTTTCATCAAGTGACTCACTTGGAGAGTGGAGCCAAGAATTTATTAACTTAATCATTTTCCGAAATGAGGCCGGAATATCAATAGCCTCTAACATACTTTGATATTCATCTGGTAATTCATTATATTCCAAGAATTCTGAATAGTACAAAGCTTGAACCCAATCATCGCTTAGGTTATCCAGTTGTAAATTGTTATTAATTTCCTGTAATAAGTCTTCCATTATTATGAGTGGTAAGTAAGTTAACGGGTGTTTAAATCCTTTTCAAAACTTTTAATATCTGAAACTCCACATATTTAGTACCTAATAAATAAATATGTACATGTCATCGACTTTTCTCATTTCTGTTTACAAAATAGTTTTTTTTAAGTTAATTTGCCCCTTTCTAGGGCCGGCTAAGACCTTTAGGCCATGCTGCCACGTCTTCCGTATTAATTATTTCTTCATTAGTCATATTATGTCTTCCATTGATTCTTATACAGTCATTGGTCACTATTTACAAAGTCACGTCAGGCTCTTGAGTAAAGCGGTGGTCACTTTACACAAGCTCACTTTGGGAGATTTGGCGGCAGCAAGGAAATTCACGATACACAAATTTCGTCATGATTATTTCATCTCTGAACAAAACTAAACCAAATCCCACCTAAATTAACTAATTTCACTCAATATAAACACAAAATTCAATAATTATGAAAAAATACGACCATCTTCATTCACGATGGCGCCAAAACTCTAGTTTTTTTTTAATTTTATCCTAGTCGGGGAAAGGCAAAGAATCTGAGTCCATACAGCCACGTCTTCCGTATTAATAAATCTTGTTCTTGTTTTATGTTTTCGATTCATGTCTTCCGTATTAATTCTTTATTTCAGTCATTAGTCACTATTTACAAAGTCACGTCAGGGTCTTGAGTAAATCGGCGGTCACTTTACACAAGCTCACTTTGGGAGATTTGGTGGTAGCGAGGAAATTCACGATACACTAATTTCTTTATGATTATTTCATTTGTGCAAGTTCACTCAACAAAACCAAACTAAGTCCTACCTAAATTAATTAATTTCACTCAATATGAACATGAAATTCAATAATAATGAAAAATACGACCATCTTTATTCACGATGGCGCCAAAACATTTAATTTACATTCTTGTAAATGAACTAGGGATGTAAAAATAACTGTTACTCTTTCAGAAATATTCATTTTTCAATAATCGATTTACTGTGACTTAGTATAAAAAATGACAACTAAGTTACCAAAAAAATATTAAAGGGCTTACTTGAAACTAAATGCAATGGTATTAAATGGAAATAGGTACAATGGTAATTGCGAATTGTAAATGTTACGTAAAAAGTGGTAGGTGCAGCCTGCAATTTTATCGATGCCATCATCTCACTGCAGGGACAGTGCGGTGAGTTGATGGCAACTTGAACGAATGTTCAAGTGGGGTTTTAATTACGTTTGGTAGTAAAAAAAGCTACATCAAAATACTTTACAATTGGTAATCGCAATGCTCGAGTGTCTTTATTTGTTCTTTAATCTATAATGTTAATTAAAATTAAATGAATCTTAACTAGGTACGTATTAATAAACGTATTAATTGTATTACAAATGCATCACTCAATCACAGATCATGTCGACAATCGGGGTGTGATAGTACTTTTGAGTAATCAATGTTAATAATTGACTAGTGGCAAATGCTTACACGAATCCCAAAAATTTAAAAAAACGTTCACATGTTATATGTCAAGTGCAGTCAAGTGTCAACTGTCAGCACACAAACTGTCATCTTTTTGTTTACCAAATTTTATTTCACCACCAATTTTGCCGAGTTTTATCAGAACTAGGATTTTATGAGTAAATTCAAATAATCAATATGAGTCTTAGAAAACCCACAAATTGGTTTTTAACAGAACAAGGACGTAGATTCTCTTTTGCTGTAGTAACTAGTACAGGTCTTGCATTAACGGCAATCCGATTTTGTCCAAACACATTATTTTTGCAGCAATATAAAAAAATTGTACAACATTACAGGTAAAATGTACTATTCTAAAAATCTGCTTTTGATATTTGAATAGCAAAATATTAAAAAACATTTTTTTACAGTAATGGAAACCCAGTAGAGCTTCCAAAGCAAGTCAAGGATCGTTATGAAGCCTGTCTTAATTTATTGAATGTTGTGGATAATCATAAAAAGTTAATTCAACCATTTAGTGTTTTCGGCTTTGATTTATTCCATGCTGGTAAATATTTTTTTATTGCTTAGATGTTAGAATGATCATAAATATGCACGTTTGTAACTTAAACATTGTAGTGTTATGTGTATGTTACAGGAAATATGTCAAATCAGGAATTATATTAAATTCCTAATCCGCAATATAAAATATGTTAAATACAGAATATTGGCTTGCAACACTACAGTTTAAATAAAAATGCAAGAATTAATATTAAATACTAAAACAATTTTATTCAAATAGAACAGAATGTATCTAAATGTGTCTAAGTTGTAGAGTTTTGCTGCAACTCGCCCAGATTGGTACCACCGCCTTACCTATTCCTGCCGCCATAACGTCATGATGTGTTCCGGTTCGGAGGGTAAGGTTGGCGTTAAACTTACTTTTGCTCGAGGCCTAACATCCCGGCCTCTGGTTGGCAACGTACCATTACCACCTTTGGTATCTCTAGGCGGTGTGAATTTCTTAACATCAGGAAATCCATCTGGAACTTCTTGTTTGCCTTCCAATATCATAAAAAAACAAAATGTTTATGCTGCTATACTTTATCAAGTACTTTATATTTTTTTTTATTAAATTAATATATTGTCTAGGAATTTATACAATTCTTGATTCTAATACATTTTTCGTGACATATTCACGATTTGAAGGTATAGAACTATAGACCATCAATTATTTTTAGATATTACACATTTTCTTTTTGTATCTATTGCATTGCAACCATGCTGTCCTCAAGCTGAAAAGTTACTAAGTGCCACAAAAATTAATTCAAAAATTAAACAATTTGCTTTCAAATGATATTTCCGTACTGTTTGCATGCTTTACCATTTTCAAAATAAATTTTAGCTATAAGTAGTCAAATTAAAAAAATCTTTTTATTAACAGCTGTTTCTTTATCACTTAACTGCATTTTAGCTTGAGGATGGTAAAATTATCATCTGTTAAACCTAACAGGTGCTCTAACTGAACTTGCTATCATTGATTGAATAAGATAATGATCAGGCTTTGGCTGTTATTCAATTTGCATTTTGGCTCCACATGTTACACGTCTGTGTTTCTGTTATTATTATTTTTATGTGAAAAGATAGTAAACCAGCATACAGCTCTCACAATAATAAGAGATAACTGTATGTTTATCTCTTACATACAGATCTTCACTCCAAAGGTCTTATATGGTAGTCAGAGAGCATTGTGTGCTAAATTATAGAATCCTTACAGATCTTTAATCATCGTAAAATAATCGTATGTAATGTGTTTCCTTATTTGGGACTTATATATATATATATAACCATGTCTTACAGGTAGTACTAACTTCAGGTTTGGAGCTTTGGTGGGAATTCCTTGTAATTTCACATTTCAAAGTCTTGATGATGTTGAAAAACAAAATATTCAGGTAATAAGTGATTATCAAAAAAACTACAATACACTTTTATACACTTAATGGTGTAGCAATAAATAAGCCTAGGTTACTTCTGGAAAAGGTTGCTTTCTAATAATTAAATTATTTTAAGATTTATTGATTATGTACATATTTAGAGTAATGAAATATTCAAAAAGGTTACTTAGGTAATGATTAATAATTGCACATCGAATTGTGTAACATAAAATAAAAAAATGTAAGACGCTCACACTTTTCATTGGCTCTACTCAAATCTGTAAATATAAGTAAGTAAGTATCTTCACCCCCTATTCCTGAAGAGGTAGGCAGAGGTATAACCAGGGCACCCCTGACTAGCCGAAGACACTAAGTTCCACAATGTGACAGGTGGCAAGTCTATCACAACACATACGAATTAACTGTGCTACTTGCGCTGTCATAGTGAAGTAGACAGGGGTGAAACTGCCTACAAGTGTTCGAAATCGCACGCACACGTAAACGCGGTCACCAACGAGCCGCCGCCGCACGTTACACGTTACAAATTTGTTTTTATTTAAAAACTGACGGGCTGTATTGTGCTATATATATGGGAAGAGACGACCCCACCGTCCGCTGTGTGGTTTGTACCACCAGCGCAATCAGTCAACCGACAAACCGAAACCGAGCAAATGACAAAATACAAAAACTTTGGCCCCCAGTCTACGCCAGCTCCGCTTAGCCGAGTCTACGGTAGCGGACGCGGTAATGGCAGAGCAGGGAGTGCGAAGAATCTCCCGACGCACTTAGGTTACCAGCTGACGAACCTGGCCTGGTAACGCACAACTGCCGCACGCTCCGGACTGACGAGAAGATACTGGAGTTGGAAGAGTGTTTGGACAAGTTACTCTGGGACGTTGTGGCATTATCTGAGGTCCGAAGACGGGGAAAGGACTCGATAATCCTAGAGTCCGGTAACTTGTTCTACCACCGGGAAGGAGACGTCCTGTCCCAGGGCGGTGTCGGGTTTATCGTCCGGAGGTCGCTCATCAACAACGTGCAGGCGATCGGGAGTGTGTCGACAAGGGTGGCGTACCTGATACTCAGAATTACCAAACGGTATTAGCTGAAGGTCGTAGAGGTTTACGCCCCGACTTCGGCGCACTCTGACGACGAGGTGGAGGCGATGTACGAGGACACATCGAAAGCCACCCATACCTCCAAAACGCACTACACGGTGGTGATGGGCGACTTCAACGCAAAGCTGGGTATGATAGAGAGTGATGAGCTGAAACTGGGACAATTTGGTGTTGGTAGGCGTAATCCAACGGGCTAACGGTTGGCTAAATTTCTGGTGAAGGAAGGACTCTTTATGATGAATTCCTTCTGCAGAAAAAATCCACATCGCAAATGGACCCGGATTAGCCCGGATGGGTTGACAAAAAATGAGAAAGACTTCATTTTGCCTACCAGACGCCACATATTCAATAATGTCTCTGTGATCAATAGGCTGAAAACCGGTAGTGATCATCGGATGGTAAGAGGCACATTGAATATGCTAACACAAGACTTGAACGGTCACGGTTGATGAAGTCTACGATCTGTCCAACCCCAGTCCAATGCCAAAATCCCGAAAACTTTCAGCTCGAACTTCAAAATCGCTTCGTATGCCTGGCAGAATGCGAATCAACGGACGATTTGAACAACCGGGGGACGATGGAATTACTGCTGAGCTACTGAGAGCGGGTGGAATGCTAGTACTCAAGGTCCTCCAGAAGCAATTCCGTCGTCCTCGAAGGCAATGTTCCAGAAGCGTGGACCAGAGGTGTGGTGGTTCTCTTTTCAAAAAAGGTGATAAAACGTTATTGGAAAATTATAGCCCCATCTCACTCCTGAGTAACGTTTACAAGTTGTTTTCACGACTATCACGCAGGTTGGACGATTTCCAACCTTCCGAACAAGACGGGTTCCGCAAAGGCTTTAGCACCGTAGACCACATTCATACGCTGATCCAGATTATACAGAAGACCGAGAAGTATAATCGGCCATTATGTCTAGCGTTTGAACAGTACAAGAAAGCCTTCGATTCGGTTGAGACATGGGCGGTGCTTCAGTCATTACAGCAGTGCCGTATTGACTATCGATACATGTTAAAGTATTTGTACGAATAAGCCACTATGTCGGTCCGATTACAGGATCAGAGCTCGAAACCGATCCAGTTGCAGAAAGGTGTGAGACAGGGAGACGTTATTTCTCCGAAACTGTTCACTGCTGCACTGGAAGATGTCTTCAAGCTTCTGGACTGGAAAAGATTCGGCATCAATATCAACGGCGAGTTCATCACTCACCTTCGATTCGCAGATGATGTTGTGGTAATGGCTGAAATCGTTGGAAGACTTGAGCAAGATGCTCGGTGACCTCGATAGAGTTTCCCAACAGGAGGGACTTAGGACGAACTTGGACAAGACGAAAGTCATGTTCAACGTTCATTTTGCACCTGTAGCAGTTTACTTTGGAAACTAAATTCTGGAAGTTGTTGATCGGTATCTGTACCTAGGTCAAACTGTTCATTTAGGTAAATCCAACTTCAAGAAAGAGGTCGATCGCCGAATCCAACTCGGATGGGCAGCGTTCGGGAAGTTAAAGGGTAACTTCTTGTCCAAATTACCGCAGACCCGGTGAAGACATATGGACTTGACCGTTAAATGTATTTGGACTTGGCTATTAAATAAGCTCAGAGTCGCTCAGCGTGCTATAAAAGAGCTATGCTCGGTGTTTCTCTGCGAGATATGATCCATAATTCGGTGATCCGCAAGAGAACGAGAGTAACCGACATAGTCCAGAGAGTCAGCTAGCTGAAGTGGCAATGGGCAGGCCACATTGCTCGCAGAACCGATAACCGTTGGGGAAGAAAGGTTCTCGAGTAGCGGCGCCGCACCGGAGGACGTAGTGTTGGACGACCCGGTGTCGCTGTGTGTGGAGTCGCTGGTTACAAGCGGCTGGTGATCGTGACTTGTGAAGCTTTTTGGAGGAGGTCTATGTCCAGCAGTGGACGTCCTCCGGCTGATGATGATGATGATTAATCATGTCCGAATTCCTTTTATATTCCGTAAAAAACAATATCTAAAACATTAAACTGACAAGCCTATGGTTTCTATGGAGCGTAGGTATTTATTTTATCAATTAATAGGCTTAGTGTCTATACTTTGTCATACTTATACTGTGGCGCTGTGACGTCATTTGTCATTTTCTTATTTTTATGTAGATAAAGGGTCGGATACCTATTGTGCGCTTGCGGCGAATGCGTGGCGCCGCGCGGGGTAGCAATAGAGATAGAGTGCCCAGCTGATTCGTACGAGTTGTAAATACATGAAGTTTTAGGAGAATTGAGAATTTATATGTATTAACACAGTGAAGGTCGCTATTACAATAATAGCATATTGTTAACTAGCAAATTGTTGTAACATTTGATGTTGAGTGTAATGTTGTATGGTGATCACAGACTCAAGGAGTAATCATTATTCAATTTGGTTGCCTCAGCAGTCAGGTTTTAAGATATTACAGTGGCAATGGGTGCTTTCACTATTTAAAGTAAACTCAAAAGAGCACACAAAGTGTATGTTTTTCACTTTGTGTGCTCTTTTGAGCTTACTTTTTGAGCCTGAAATTAAGGTTTATGTGATGTTTAAATGAAGAAAAATAAAATATTAAAGTAGGTATCCCTTATAATTTTCAGGTGAACCAGAAAACTATTGATTTATCTTCAGAGACAGGTCAAAAGCTAGGGAAAGCTTTAATATTGTCAGATAAATGTCAAGAATTTGCTATTTGTAGGGAGATATTAATGACTCAAAACAATAAGGTGATGTTTGAGTCAGTATACCCATTTGTTTGTCTGTTTGGTGTATATAATATGGCTTCATATCTAAATAGAAGGTTGAACTTGTATGCAGCACCTACCGGAATTCGTGCAACTTTGTACTCCATATTAGGTTTGTTTGGTCTTGGTATGTACTTTCTTATGAAAGATATGACAGAAGTTAATTATGAAGTGACAGTTGATAAAAAGCTAAGTGAACTAGGACCAGAATATGTTAAAAGTGGTATAGAGTTTTATCAGAAAATGTTAGAAAGAAACCAAGCACTCAGAGAACTAATGGGAAAGAAAGGGGAGAATAAATATACAAAATTAGGTAATGAAAATTATAGAATAAGACAACCTCACATAGCCTTGCTACACAGGAAACAATATTTTGAGGAGAAGTTGAAGGAATATCAGGAGGAGGCGGAAGTGGCCACCTCAATAGGTTAGAATCAAAGAAAGAAAAGGTCGAAGTCGTAGATTCGCTGTATAGATGTAGGTAAAATGTTTTGTACATATTTATTTAATAAATGATTGTTACTTTTGTTAAAGTTTAACTTTGTTACCTGTATCCATATAAATATACATGTATTTACACCGACACCCCTGCGGGGTAATCAGGGAGTATCTACTGTCAAATGTCATAATCCTTGCTGACCTGTCTAATTTCCTCCACATTCATCCACAAATCATTCTTTTCATACC
This sequence comes from Calephelis nemesis, assembly GCA_002245505.1. Classification (NCBI taxonomy): domain Eukaryota; kingdom Metazoa; phylum Arthropoda; class Insecta; order Lepidoptera; family Riodinidae; genus Calephelis; species Calephelis nemesis. Next base: position 17,158 of record NJDD01001618.1, read on the forward strand.
TACACACCGGTTTCGGAGATTAATGACAACAACCTCGGATAAAACTCGAACAATTTAATTGTTCCTACCTGCGTCCATCGACATTCGCATTGTTTATACATATTGTTTAGACATACGCAAAATACAAAATGTATGGTTACAACGCAAACGAAGTTCTCGCCGACTGCAATCGCATGTGCAGGCTGGTGACGTCTTGACTCGTACTAGGTACTATGACATGGCTGACAAGCGAAGTATTAAGGCGGACTATTTTAAACGAATGTTTATAAAAGTAAATATTAAAATTGGGCACTAATATTTAAAAAGCATTATCAGTTTAGCCTTATCTCACTTGTATTAAAATTTGGACGGTGCTTTTAAAGTTATCCTGGTTTTGTCAATCTTGCGTCTATTATTCTTTCCATATGGCCAGACCAACAAAGTTTTTTTTTTCTATGATATTTGAAGGCAAACAAGCAGACGGGTTTCCTGATGGAAAGAAATTCACGCCGCCTAGAGACATCTAAGGTGGCAATGGTGCGTTGCCAAACTGAGGCCGGGATGTTAGGCCTCGAGCGAAAGTAAGCTTACCAGCTACATTATCCTCCGAACCGGAACACGTCAACGGCAAGCACTGACGTTGTGGCCGCAGGAATAGGTAAGGCGGTGATTCGGGCGAGTCGCTGCGAAACTACCACCTAGTAACCTTTCTTATACCTACTTTAAATAAATAAATATCTCTGAACAAGTTACAGTATATTGAATCTAACCCCAAAGTAAGCAAATTATATGCTTGTGTTATGGGTGTTAGTCAACGATACTAATACATAGAAATTAGAAATACTTAAATAGATACAAGAATAAATTTTATAAACACCCAGACCCGGGAATGCAGACATCTAAATGTTCATCACACAAATGCCTGCCACCGTCGGGAATCGAACCCGAGCCTCACGGTTGGTCGGCGTAGTTAGGCGTGTACGCCAGCCACTCGACCAACGAGGCGGTCTTTCGATACCACTCTTTCTCAGATCGAGCCTCGTAGTGAGACAGAGAGTCATATAAGTAGATACCTATGTAAAAGTCGTTAGGTTGGTCCACGTAACTTCTTACTTACGTATACGATTAGACCTACCTCATTTTAAAGATACGTTACACTTACTGACTAAACCGGAAATGATTCTGTTGCTTTGGCTGGAGTTGTATGATGATCACCTAGATGTCATATTTTTGGCTCATAAGGATCGATAGTGCAAGCTAGTTACTAATTGTGTTAAATTTGACCGTTGCATTATATCTTGCGAGTTCATTTGATAAGTATGCCGAGACTACCATCGTTGTGTTTATTATATTGATTATGGCATCAATTTCACAAACTAGTTAGAGATACTATATATTATATATCTTATACCTTTAAACGAGCAATTCTTGTATATATATATATATATACATATATATAATTGGAATCTCGGAATCGGCTCCAACGATTTTCATGAAATTTAGTATATAGGGGGTTTCGGGGGCGATAAATCGATCTAGCTAGGAATCATTTTTAGAAAATGTCATATTCGTGTTTCATTGTTGTTGTTAAGTAACGAAGTCCGTTGTTAAGTAACGAAGTCAATGATTGTTTGCTTTGAGGGTAGACTTTTTAAATTTTCGTACTTAAATATAATTTCCAAAAAACACAATTTATAAAAAAAACAAAAAAAAAAATACCGAGCAAAGCTCGGTCATCCAGGTACTATAAGTAACTATTTAAATAATGTTATGTATTGGTATCGTCGACACCCTTCACACACTCATGTACTTACTTATCTATCTAATTTACTTAGTTTTGGACTTAGGTTCAATTTACGTGATTTGTACATGGATATTTACTTACAGGACCAAGTAGACACTAGTCGAACTTTCGTACTAGTCCCCATAATCGTTTTTACAAAAAAAATTATGTGTGTACTTATGTACACGCGTTAGAAGTTATACTTCTTCGGCGTAATAAGATAAAAATCTTTTTAAAAATTTTATCTTTTGCCTTATTTTACATTTGCAGACAAAATGACACTAACCATAGAAAAAAGGTATTTAATACATTAAAAGTTTTAATAAAATGCATTATTTAGTTAAATAAAGTTTATTTAATATTTAATAAAAACTAAAATGTTATCTATAGCTAACTTCAACATGTCGGTTTTTCGTGACGGTGTGCGCGCGCGCATCGTAAAAATTAAACCTCATTATTCTTTCCTAACGCGCCAAAAGAAGTATAACTTCAAAATCTTTTTAAATTTTTCTTTCATGCTGATGTACAAAGCCGTTATTGCAATTATTTATTTCATTTGAGAACTGAAAAAATCGACACGTAATATTATAATATATTAGATAGATAGGCATTATAACTGAGAAAATCAATATAATATACCTATTACGTATAGATTTAGTAATCATATCACGAAAATATCACGAAACTTGGCAAAATAGAGGCGACATAGAGGATATACCTACACGGAAGCGTCAGCTTTTATCCGTATTAAGGCCTTCACACACGGCAGCTATAATGAATGTACAATAATGTATATTACATCCCGGGATGTACAGCTTTACATTACATTAGTGTATCACACACACAGCAGGTATTGTATTGTATCTTTTCCTACATTTCATTAGCGTACGTCCCGATTGACGCACATTTTAGATGTTAATCTCTTATACAGGCTGTTCTTATTTTTGTAATATATTATTATGGACTACTATCTAGTAAGTACGAGTAAAAAACTTACAATAAGATTTTCTAGATAGTTCGTCAAAACATGACTTGGATTGTGACTTTGATGTACATATCGCCATATGTGCCAAAAACAGAAACATGAAAAGTGGAAGGGAACATACAGACTATGGACACACTGTTTGTACACGTTTGAAATGGACACAGTACACCCAACAAACGTCAGGAAATGGTTTCTATCCCACTCTCTTTTCCAGACCATCTGCCTTTCTTGCCAGGCAGCTCGTAAAAGGCGAGCATAGCCTTATCATCACTAACACCGTGCCATCTGACTAGGTGGTAGAGTTTCGCAGCGACTCACTCGGATTGGTACCACAACCTTACCTATTCCTGTCGCCATAACGTCATGACTTGTTCCGGTTTGGAGGGTAAGGTAGCCGGATGACTTACTTTTGCTCGAGGCCCAACATCCCGGCCTCAGGTTGGTAACGCACCATTATCATCTTTGGTGTCTCTAGGTGGCGAGAATTTCTTACCATCAGGAAATCCGTCTGGTTGTTTGCCTTTCAATATCATAAAAAAATTGCTAATGAAACCCATTATGTGGTCTCTGTCTGTTACAGCAACTTTTTGAACATCCTGTTGGAAAGGAAATATATTGAGATGTATTAAGATGTATCGAGATGTATTGAGATGTATTGAAATATAAATGTATATTTTGGTATCTTTCTGCATCTTAAGATAATAAGATGTAGAAATGTATATTATAGCTGTCGTGTGTGGTCTGACGATTTCTATAGAAAGATATAATGAGATGTATCGTGCTTTAATGTATATCTTTACATTATAGTCGCCGTGTCTGAAATGCTTTACACATCTATTATCGAAGCTATCATCGCATATTGTAGAAGGTAGCATGGAAATTGGAATCCCTACCCAAACTAATAATATTATAATTGCGAAAATCTATCAACAGGTCTATCTATTTGTTAAGTTTTCATGGCTAAATCGCTTGACCGATTTTAATGAAATTTGAAATTGTATGTAGACCCAAGTTCAAACATAATAGGTGTGCTACTTTTGCCATGAAACAATCCGCAAAGGACTCTGGGGAATGAAATTTTGTATGAAAATTGTATCTTTTCTACGCTAACTAAGTCGTAGGTAAAAAGCCGCAAGGCACCTATTTTTTTATAATATTGGAAGGCAAACCAGCAGATGGATTTTCTGATGGTAAGGAATTAACGTTGCCTGAAAACACCAAAGGTGGTAATAGTGCATTGCAACCTGAAGACGGGATGTTAGGACTTGAGCAAAAGTAAGTTTACCGGCTACATTATTCTCTGAACCGGAACACAGGTCTTTGTTATTTACGCAGAAAATCTTCCGAGTGTATAAAATCGAGGTGAGCAACAAGGTTATCACTTAATGATCTAAGAGTCATCCAGGCAAGTCTAATCCTTTTTATAACGATTAAACATTATTGTAACCTAATTATATCTGCTGGGAATGGCAGCACCAATGTATTTGTCAAAGAGAATACAATGTATTTGTCAAGCTGACTACTTTTATAACTTGTTGTCAATGTCATCTGTCAATGTAAGCATTGAACTTTGAAGTTTAAAGATTGATCATTGAACTGAACATTTCTTTTCTTCACATTTCACAATAGAAATTAAAACCTGATCGAAGATTAGTCTAAAAATATTTTTTCTGTAAGATATTTTATTGTAAGAGACTTATTGAGTGAATTTCATTCTTCAATTAATTTATTTGTCTATTTTGTACTCTTTAAAATCAAGTGCTTTTTAATATTGACTTTTTATCGTTGAAGTTATTGTTTTGCTAATTGAAATAAAGTGAAAGATGTGTGGTGGATTTACTTGCTCTAAAAATGCTTTAATAGCTCTTAACATACTTTATGTGGTAAGCAATCTTTTATTTCTTTTTAAAAAATATGTCAATTTCTGAAAATAATAAAAGATTATTCTAATGCTATAAATTTGGCTTTGTTTCTGTAGGTAGTGGCCTCGATACTAATATCAGTAGCAGTTTATGCCCAGGCATCGTCAGTGGTTACAAATCTGCCTATTGTTGGAGGGATACTAGCATGTGGAGTTTTCTTGATACTTATCTCTTTATTGGGACTAGCAGGGGCGGTGAAACACCATCAAGTGATGCTGTTTTTCGTATCCTTTTATACATATAGTAATAGTGAAAGTAGTTACACAAGTGTGAATTTTCTTCACTCATGTACTCATTGTTTGCAAATTGTTATAAATACAGCTTTACATTTAACAGTGCTTGAAGGAATAGCGGGATAATAGGTGTTACATTCCTAGGGAATCAAAAATATACACTGCTGTATTTTGTTTATTGAAGTTATAGACACTAAACCTTTTTAATTTCAGTAGCGTACAAGGAATATTTTAGAATTAAACATTTTGAACTATTTTCTACTAATTGGCAGACCTGACAAATTTTGATCTGCCCAAAAATTGTATTATGTGTAGTTTTCTCAATAAAAACCTTCCGTGTATTATAACAGAAATATGTTAAAAGTAGCTTATTTAGGTAAGCTATTTTATATTTTTATATATTTTTAAACATTGCTTAGTAACACATTTGATGACTTAATTTTTTTACATAGTGTAGCATAAAAAAAAATTTTGTCTGTTAGTAACATAAAGTTTTTTCATAAATATCTATATTGATTTGTGTAAGATAGATGAATAATATGATACTAATATTACAATGATAATTTAAAATTGTATACCTATGTTTATATTGCTAATTACTTCATACATATTTTAGCAATACGGGTTGTGACCATATAACATAACAATGAGCTGTTGCTAAGCTTGATGTTAGATCAATTCTTGTGATTTAGAAAAAAGAAAAAAAAAACCCTCCAGACTTGAATCCTCAGTAGCTCAAATGGTTAGAGCATTCAGCTGCTTGAGACGAAAGGGTACAGGTTCAATTCCTGTCAGGGGCAAAAAAAAATTTTTTTTCTTTTAAATTTGTAAAAATTTAACCCAAACATGGGGCAAGTACAAACATTAAAATATTGTCTAAGAAACAATAACAAAAAATATAGTAACTAAAATTTATTTTATAGTGGTGTGATTGCTTCATGCTTAGCACATAATACAGACTCCAAATTTAGTGAAAGTAATAGATAAGAATGTAGTTTGCATTTCAGATTGTATCTATACTAGTCATAAAATATGTTGTACTAATATTTGATAGTTCAGTGATAATTATTTTCTTCCTTAATTATTGTTATTGTACTATTAATTAAGCATCTTCATGCCTATATCCCCGAAGGGATAGGCAGAGGTACAACCAGGGCACCCACTACTAGCCGAAGACACTAAGTTCCATTCTGTTAATAACTAAGTACTATTAATTTTACTATGTTTATAGAGATGGTATCTACCCATAACTTTAATTTGTTGTGGTATGTATTTAAATAAATCTTTACTTGCAAAGAAGCAGTTATTAACCAAAGCATTTTGATTATAGGGCATTATGTATTTTTTTTGTTTTTAATATGTACTTAGTTAAACATTAGTTATTATTATTTATTTATTTCCACTAACACACATCTTTAAAGATATTTTGTTAAAATTTATCTTAAAAAAATGTGCATTAGTGTTAGAACTTTGGTTCTTCTGTATATTATATACCTTGACCTAAACTACAGAATTTACATTATATAAATTTTGTAAATTCACATCAAGTTCTAAACTTCAAAGTTTACAAGAGTTGATAAAAATTCGGGGTTCTTGTTATAAATTGCTGCTAGTTTTATTAGAGAAGCTTTATGTAGTAAAAAATAAAAAAAGGGGAAGAAGTAAGATAAGAGCATTAAGGTTAAATATAGATTATCTGTGTTAACTAGCATCAGAATCTAATGATAACATTATCAGCACCATTTTTATCCATAATTATCTGTCTTGTAGAAAAATGTTAAAAAGTTTATGACATTGTTCATACATCCAATTAAAAGTAAGTATCCCAGAAGCATATCATAATATTTATCAACTCCCACACTATATTTATCTCTCTCTTTTGCAACTAAAATATTTGTTGACTATTTTGCGTCTGACATTTATAATGGATATATTCTTGCCATCCCAACTTTTCCATGATGTCCAATTTTTTTTTCTTTCTATAATTAGCGATAGGTTTTGGAAAGTGATCTGGAGATCCGAAGCGCTTGATCCAGTAGGTCGTAGCAACCTTGCACTCATTGAACATATGAATGGAAAGAGTCTTCTTTTTTCATATAGGCTCTGCTCCTAGGTCTGTCTGTGATACCTGTTATAAATGTGTTGGTTATTGGATTTGATGGTATTTAATGTGTGGAATACATCATGCCCTGTAATTATTTAAAAAGTTGTTTCTGCTGAATTTCAGAAGCATGCAAGAGAGAATAATGAGAAAGTGTGTTCTAAATAAAATAAAAAAAATGGCACTTTAAAAAATTAAGTTCCAATTCATATTGTTTAAGAAACTCTTGAATTTTTAAATGCCTTGACTAATTGTTCAGTATATGGTTATCCTGTTTCTCCTGTTTCTAGTCCAGTTCTCTGTTGCCTGCGCATGTTTAGGAGTTAACTCTGAGCAACAAGAAGTGTTAGCACAACAGGTATGGATTGGCAATTTTTTTAGGTTAGACTATAAGGTGAATTTATAATCTTCACAACAGTTTATAAAAATAAACTGGTAGCATATATTGCTTAAGAGTAAATTTTTTTGTCTATTGTCTTTCAAAGATGTTGAACATGGATTAGATGTTAAGATTCTGTGTTTGAAATATTCAAAATATGATTCAAATTTGCCCCTGGATGCCTAATAAATAAAATAATCAGTGTCCAACTAAAAAAAATGTATAATTAGGCAGCGCTTTATTATGTTATGATTTAGATACTAGTTGATCAGATAAATTGCTACCTCTAGCTTGAATCGTGTTTTCAAAACATTTATTAATTCAGAGATTTATTGAAATATACATACAAAATTTCTACCAAATTAATCCAGCCATTTAGGGCAGTTAGATGAAAAACTAAATTTAAGGTAAATTTAATTTTTACGAAATGTTCACACTTATCACAGGGTTGGAATAAAGTCAACATGGATATGAAGGCAAGGGTCCAAGAAAAGTTTGAATGCTGTGGGTTCCAAAACCGTCTAACTCCGGCCAATTCTACTGCTGACTTCCCTTCATGTGACTTGGTTGATGTAAGTTTTTTTTCTTTGTGAATTTTCAAACAACGTCATTTAAGTCACAATATGTTTTATTATTAGCAAAAGGCCGCCTTGTTGGTCAAGGGTTAGATTCCCTACGAAGATTTGTGTTATGAACATCAATATCTATGTTTCTGGGTGTATATTAAATTAAATAACTGTTTTAGTATTTCAATGTATGTATGTATGTATATACAGTCAAAACCGTTTATGGCGACATCGTTTAGAACAACATACCGGTTAAATTGACCAAAATCAAAGGTCCCGGCTGTATGTTATATGACCGCCTTAACGAAAACATTGGTTTTTACGACATTATTTACTACGACATACCGCAATAAGCGACCACATTTGGTTAATGTTTTCGGAAAATTATATCTGTAGAACGACCTGCTTAGCTCAATTTGAATAGGTAAATGTATCCACATCTGGCACAGTATAATAGTCAATGGCTATTATCGTAAAAGTAAACAAAGTTTAGGGTCTTTTGTAATTCTTAGAAACAAAGAACATGCATGCCGTAGCCTCAAGGCCCGCTTCGTCATATCTCTTAAGTCAGTTTCTTACTTATCTTTACACAAGACGCGCCAAAACATATTGTTGAGTTAACTGTGAAAATTGTAACATGTCGCAAAAAAGAAAACAAATCAATATCGAAGAAAAATCGCGTATTATTTCAAAGCTAGAGAAAGGAATTCCAAACAAGGACCTAGCCAAAGAATATGGTGTATCACACTCGACAATTTCAACCATTTGGAAAGAAAGGGAGAAAATTAAAATCTTTACGACAAGATTTTTTTGAAAATGAAACGATACAGAAAAACGCGGCATACGAAGATTGAGGAAGCTTTGTTAAAGTGGTTTAAATATCAAAGGACAAATAATATACCAATAAATGGACCAATTCATTTCACCGGTTGTTACAACTATCGCTTTTTACGACTCAATATGGGTAGTCCCTTCGATGTCGTTATAACAGATTTTGACTGTATTAGTTTTGTTGACTAACACTAGTAACACAAGCTTTATTTGCTTACAATGGGATAAGATCAATTTGTGTAATTTGATCAGGGATTTTTTTATTTTATTTATTATAGCTGATTTTCCTTACTTCCAGGAAAACCAACTTACCTTTTGCTTTGCTTATCGCCAGACATTTTGTAGATGACGACAATCGATAAGTTACTAACAATGTGGTGGTTGAGTAGTTGACATTTGTGATACTCGCTCGGAATGGTATCCACCGCTTTGCGTATTTCTTCCTTTGTTCCGTCAGTGGTTGCTGTTGTCTTGTTCTGTTTTAAAGGACAGAGTAGGTATCCGGAAAATAGAATTTGAAGGATCTCAGTAGGGTTACTCTTGCATCTCGATTTCATGCAAATTGGAAATTGAACTCGAATGTCATTTTAGGTACTCTTACTGCACAGTTAGCATCTCTTTAACATTTAGTTTTAAAAGAATTCAATAAAAATGAAGAGGTAGTGAATAAACTTGAAAAGATGCAAAATCTTTGTATTCGTTTTGTGTTTGGTATAAAGAAGTTTGACCATATTTCTAGTTTCCGTAATAATTTGCAATGGCTGTCTATACGACAGCGCAGAAAATTTCACATCTTTTGTTTGCTGTTCAAAATTTTATTTCATCCGTTGTCTCCTAAATATCTGCGCAATTCATTTAATTTTTTACATTCACACGATTCACCCTGTCGTTCATCTGTCCGTACTCAGTTGCGATTTCCCACAAGTCATTCTGCTGCATATTCGCACTCCTTTACAGTTCATGCTGTTAGGTTATGGAACTCGCGTCCTAGTGAGATTCGTTAATGTGAAACCCTAGTTTCTTTCAAAAAACAATTAAAAGAACTTTTTTTAAGAGTTATTTAGCTTTATTTGTGTAGATAGTTATATTTCGGTATGTATTATGTTTAGAATGTAATTGTATTTAGTATGTAGTTATTTTTTTTGTATAGTTTTGTACACCAGGTCTACATATTCCATTTATTGTTTTCCTTTAACGGGTTGGCTGGAAGAAATTTCATTCATTTGAGATAAGCTCGCCCTTTGTATTTATGTTTATTTTAGTCTTAAGTTTTTCTGTATTTTTTTTTGTTGTGTACAATAAAGAGTTAATAATAATAATAAATTAAATTCAAAAATGTATTGTTTTTTAGTAACTAAATGTTAATTATTCACTAGTATTGTATTCAAGACTACCTAAAATGACATACCTATATCCGATTCCAATTTCGATTATTGCATAAATCGTGTTTCAATGTTGTAAAGCTAACTTGAGTATGTTGCATCCAGTGTTAGATTTTAGCATTATATAAATACGAGCAGTTCCACGCAGCTTTTCCTGCGTAACTTGGCTTTTACTGCACCGATTCTGATGAAATAAAGCCTATGTCACTCAGGGATAATAAGTCTAAGGGTGACAGAATTTTTCAAATCAGTCCAGTAGTTTTGGAACCTATTTATTTTAAACATACAAAAAATCAAACATTTCCTCTTTATAATTATTATAATACATAATAGATTAGTATAGATAAGAAATAAATATTTTATATTCATCATTTTCATTTTGTCAAACATGTCATGCAAACTAATCGTAGTCAGTTCATGTTTTTGATTTTAATTAAAATCTCCGTAATGGATACAGTGCAACAAGTGGTCAGTGTTGGAATCCACCGTTTTACCTATTCCTGCTGCCGTACTGACGGAGTCATGGTCCGATCTGAATGGTAGGGTAGGTTAGCTGAAGACTTACATGAGAGGCCTGATACCCCACCTGCAGGACAGCAATGCACCTAAAACATCTATATATTCTGTAGGCCACGGAATTCCCTTACCATCAGGACTGTATGCTTGTTAGTTGTATAATCAAAAGAAAATTTACAATAAGATACCATCACACTTTTTCAGAAATTTTGCTGCAAAGATATGGACAAATCACCTGATTGTCAGTGCCCACCTTGCCTGGCGATTCTTAAAGAAACCATCGACTACGCATTCAAACTGTGTGGCGGTATCGGTCTTTTCTTCAGCTTCACAGAAGTACGTATATTGTGCGCAATTAATATTTGTTTAGCTTTAAATTCTACTATCATAATAAATGGACGGCGAGATAAATATGTAATACCACTGATAGTGTTTGTTTGACTTCAATGTTTTGTATCTAATTTAAACTCGTGTAATAATATGTACGTAATTAAATTTACGTAATACACTATGTAGTTTTCACAATCTTGCATTCTAATATGTACCTTCATATTTATTTGAGAACTGTAGATTCGTCTTGCTTAACACTAATGAATTCTTTACACTCTAAATACTAATGACCTTTGTAAACATTGCACTCTACGTAACAGTAACTAAAAATGCAGATACAATCTTCTTTGTGTGCTCGTTTGGTTTTTTTAACTCGTTTGTAAACTAACGTTCTCTTTTGTATTAGTTGTTATAGAATTATACAAGTGTGGGTATAACAAGTAAAAGTTTTTCTTGTTTTGTAATAACCAATATGAAAGAGATTAGTAAGTACTTTCATGCTAGTGTCCCCGAGAGATAGGCAGAGGTTAAACTAGCGCACCCACGATTAGCCATATGTAGTTGGTCCCACAATGTGATAGATAGCAATTTTATCGCCATCTGGTAACTTACCCATTAACTTATCCGGTTTTCGCCGGATGCGGAATTTAACATTGAAATAAAGTCGCACGAAGCTGCGGAAGGTTAACATTTAAACAATGTAAGTAACTATGGTCGACACTAATTTTTAACAAGTAGGGTTCTCTTACATATTATTAATTTCAATCAATCAGGACACGTCTTTACAATTTGATAACTAAAACAAAGTCGTTAAATAACGCTATATCTCACTCTTTCAGTATCGGAAATATGCGAGGTATATACACAGTTCTTGTTTGTTGAAATAAATAGACTATAGTCGTGGGTGCTCTGGGTTTTACCTCTGCCTACCTCTACGGGTATACGGGCTTATGCCCTTAAATATTTTTTAAGGTATTGGCGTTTATTAGGCTTGTCAATGAAAAACACGATGAGCAGTGTAAACAGTACAGTTGCATTTGTGAATAATTGTGACTAATATTCTGAATGTGTTCCAGTTTTTGGGTGTATGGTTGACAATAAGATATCGTAACCAAAAGGACCCACGTGCTAACCCAAGTGCATTTCTGTGAATGATCTAACTGAGGATACGGTATAAGGTGGATGGTACACTTGTAACTAACATCTATATTTCTTTGGCATGTTCTCAATGCACGTTTTTTTTAAATTGCTATTAGAAATGCACGTATGCACCTTTTTTGCAATGTCTTTGTAAGTTAAGCAATGGTGTTGATTCCGTGCACAAACTAAACTCATTTTAGACTAGCTGTTTGCCCGCGACTTCGTCAGCAGTTTCGATTTTCA
>NJDD01001618.1:32622-49183 GCA_002245505.1 Calephelis nemesis
AAAAAAAAAACGATAATCAGTAAATGATTTAATTATCTCAATCAGTATTTCAGATACTGATTCTTACCCATTTCTATTTGTGAGAAGCAATGAATCGTTATTCACAAATTGTGCCTGGTTTTCTCAGCCAAATCCGCCCCCTAAATTTTGCCGCCCTAGGCCCGGGCCTACTCGGCCTATTGGGAAATCCGCCCCTGCGAATATGACATAGGACCCTTCAATAAAAGAGCGTACTCATTCCTTAAAGGTCGACAACGCATGTGTGTTGCTCCTGGTGATGCGGACGTCCGTGGGCGGTGGTGATCACTTTCCATCAGGTGACCCACTTGCTCGTTTGTTCCTCTTCCTTTTTGTATAAAAAATCTAGATATTATAGATAGTGGAAGGATTAAGGAATTTAGGATTAGCATTTAGGATTAGGATTTAGGAACACATAAAAATCTTAAAACTTCGACAAGTCTCTCAATGAATCTTCATGTAATATTTTGAAAAGTGTTATAAATAGGTACTAAATGAAAAAGTTTTTATTACGATCATTCGCGTTCTGACAATGTCGATTACCACTGCCGAAGCTACCGGCAATATCTAGTAGTCGTATATAAATCTATTTATTTATTATTGTATATTATTATTTTTAAAATTATAGAAACGAATTTCCGAGTTGATTTTAATATTTGTGTCACATAAACTACGTGATTTTGATTTAAACTTTTGTTCATTTATAATTTAGTTATTTTTTTATAAAATTGGATAGTATGTTTTATAGGTATTTTGTGAATAGGTAAATGTGTGCGTGAAGTTTTTCAAAGTTTAAAAAAATAATTCAGTATGCAAGAAAGTGTGAAATAAAACTTGATCATGTTACTCTTACCATACCCCATCTAATTTCAATTGTTTTCAATTTGTTACAATATCAAATTTTATGATGTACTGACACGATACATTTAGATCAGACTATAGAAATTATAGAAATTTTTATACACGTTCGACACGTAACTTTTCATGCAGTCGTTATGTCTTAAAGGACTGCTTTTTATTTTTGCACGACACACAGCACAATTTAGAGGTTTTAAATTTGATTCAAAAAAATATTTAAGTGAAAGAATAGCGACACGTAGTGTATAGATTTTCTTAATACACACGTTGCTTGTCTATATACAAAAGTCATCGCATGAAGCCTGTACGCTACTTTAGTTAAGGTAGGGCTACTTTAGGTCAGTTATCAGAAAACCATTGTAAGTTCTCAATAATTATTAAAAATATTTTTTTACCGCATTCCGAGACGTCAGTTTACTTTTAATAAGTCACTAAGTTGATATTTTCTATACGAAATTGACCTAATAGATTAAACTAGTGGTCGCCCATTGGTCAAAATTCGACTATAATAAATTTTAATATCTTTTTGATAAGATCGCCATCTTCATTTATCAATACCAACTACTTTGTTTCTTAATATTATGAATATAGTATGTGCGCCATCTATGATATTTTTTCGCTATCGTCAATTTATTTTTTTGTGACATGTCAAATGCATGTGTAATGTATTGTTTTTTTTTAAATTACACTTTATAAGCATTATTATTGAAATAGGTATAGCGTTCTGCACGTCTCCTACACATAAATTATAATTGTGCCAATATTAATACTCCTCCGTCCCCGCTATTTTCGTAGAAAGGGTTCTAAAATTTTTGCTTCACGTATTAACATTATGAATTAATTGAATGCGGTCGTTAGTAACAACTAGTAGGCGTACCTGTATCTGTAGATAGGTTTTTGAAATTTGATATAAGTTAATGTATATATTTTTCGGATTTATTTTATAATTAGTATTTAAAAAAGGCCTATTCGGTATTGTTCCAAAAGATCGTGGGTTTATATGGCTCTGGATAATTTATAAACAGATTTTGCTCAAGGCATGTCTTTTTTGCTTATTTATAGATGCTTTTAATATGTTTTATTGTTATTATTTCATATGTTTTAAACGTTTAGAAACTGTGCAGGTAAGTAAAATGATATATAAACGATGATATGTTCTCGCTACGACCTATCGTGTCCTAGCAGTCGTGTTAAAGTTTGAAGGGTACCATGCACAGCTACAGGTACCCTGGCACACTTGCACATTATGTCCAGCAACCAAGATAGCGACGTACCTACAACATCATCGGTGTCTATAGACTACGGTTGTCTCTTAAAATTAGCAGAGCTGTTTGCTTGATCGTTGTCTTAGGCTATAAAAATAAAAAACAACAAAATAAACTAAAATTATGATTCCTACAATTTATGAAAAACTGAAAAAAAATCTATAGTGTTTTTTTCCTGTTACACAAACAAGCGTTATTTTTTATATCCCAAATAAAAGCTTCGTCTTTGCTTTAAGTAATTTACCTAAATTTGTACAAGAGGTAGGTGTAGTATCATGGATTTTCAGTCATAAACCTATCACTAGAACTTCTGTGTTTATATCGCTTACCTATGTCTTGATCTTATTAGAAAACTCGACAGCGAAAGACTGGTATGGTAGATTAAACCTAAGGAAAAAAAAAAAAAACGGCGGTGCTCCTGTCTCCTCTCCAAATTTCAGAACATAGAAGTTAAGATGAAAAATTTCAGGGCATAGACGTTGCAATATTTTGTGTGTTATTATTGAAAATACATGAGCTACATATATTTTAACCTTTTTTGTAAATATTTCTTGTTGGTATAATTTTACTTTAATTTTCAAATAAAGTTTAATATTATTGGTAATTATAGAGACTGAAATATAGAAACAAGAAAGCGGTTAATTTAATCTTTAAAGTTAAATAAATATAAATCTTTGTGTTACTGTCTAAGGAGGAAGCAAATACAAACAAAATGCTAGCTGTGTGATTAATAAACAAAGCCTTTTTATGTTAGAGGTCAGTGTACAAGCATTCGTTTCTCTTGATGTTAAGAGACCACCGTGGCCTATATATGATAGATGTTACAGTTGCGTCGCTGTTATGAGGTCGGGATTGACCGGCAAGATGACCAGCTACCCTACCCTCCCACCGAACATGACAGATTCATTATGGTGGCAGAAATAGTTAAGGCGGTGTATCCCTACCACGGGAAGTTGCTGCACAGTATTATTATAAAATTAATATCACAGTGTGATGAAGACTATAATAACTGGTCGAACCTTGGAGAACTTTAGTCTATGTTCATTCTTCTTCTATACTTCGGAATATGTAGATTAAAAACCTTACAAATTATGTCTACTAGTTTGGCTCGTATCAAATGTTACATCCCTTTTGTTTTTGTCTCATTCAAACAAGATAGCATATACATAAAATTAGTTTATATCACGGTGGTAATTCTGCTCGGCATCCTCTAAACTTATTTTAAACGTATGCTATCTTTTAAACAAAAAGAAAAGAGATGTAACATTTTAGACATTTCAGATAACTCCAAAATCGTAAACTTGTGTCGTTTTCAATCAACTTTTTCCAAGGAATACATTAAGTCTGAAAAAAAGTCTCAAACTATTTTAACAGTACTAAACATGTTTTGTCTTCTTCTATTACTGTCGTTGAAATAAGATAGCGGTAACTTGAAATTAGTTAAGTAAATCTGTAACAAAATTACTTCCAATGATATACCTCAAAGACTTAGTGAGAGTTCCAAGTAAAAAAGTAAGAAAAATATATGAGATTATACGTAAAATATAACTAATAATTATTTTGCACTAAAAATGATTTTTTTTTCAGCTGTTTGCTGTTTGGCTCGCTCGTCGCTATCGCAACCAACCGGACCCTGACTACAAAATACCCCACGCTATATTCCCAAGAAAAAACTATCTATACTAATACAATAGTTAATTATAGAATAATTTGCTTTAAAACTACAAGATGAATTTTATTAGTAATAAATGTGATCATTGTTTTAAGAAACCTTGAACGTTAGGAACATTGTATAATGTAGCCATCACAAAAACATTTTTTAATTTTAATGGAAATTGTCAAAGATCAGAGACTCTCAACATGTGCTGACTCACATACACATAATTATTATATTAGTTAGCGATGTTCACAGCTTTGCCAGCCTTTTATATAGCTCTTCCACTTATACTTGGTAAAAATAACCCAAGTATAAGTGGACGATAACACAAATACTCTTTATAATATAAGCAATTTGACAAAGAAATTCCCGCCAAAATCTATCTTGCCAGGTTTTAGATTATGAGATTAGAAAGACAAAATAATTATTTGATTTATTTTGTATAAGAATATAGGTTTTTTTACTGCTTATAGTAAAAAGCAGTTATTTTAAGATTTCAAACCCATACTTAAACTTTGACGTGAATGTGCTCATTTCTAAACTTAGTGTAAAGGTGTCAAATAAAAAAGCCGTCTTTGTTCATATCGTAGTGATAATAGTGGCACAGAAAGATTATTTGTAATATCACAATTAGTAAGTGAGGAAGGCCCTGTAAGTTGAGAAGCCCTGATCGAATGTATTTTGATTGCTGAATATTGTCAGTAGCAGCTAATATACACCTACAAAGGACGTTAACTGCAGGTTTACACGTGTGAGGCACTACTATTTTTATGTTTATCTCTTTCTAAGTATTACTAAATGAGACAACCATATGACACACATTTCTTTAATACGAAACTGAAGGAGATAAATATAACTACCTGATCTTGCGTGTGTAAACTTGTTGTAAATATATGAGGTCCTAACAAAATATTGATTTTTTTAAAATATTGAATTTTTAAACAGTATCTCTACATCTAAGAAAAGATATCTTCACAAAAATTATGATTAAAATGACTTACATATGTAATTTATCGGGTTAACGGTATTTTTAGGTGGGTTTTTTATTAGATGTCCGGAACATTGTCTGAAAATTTGAATACCTATTTTAGAAGGATCGCATATAAGTTTTCTTTGTTTTTTCTTAGACTATGTACAAAATTTTAAAAATTGTAGATTTGACTTTAAGATTAAACAAAATATAGTACTAATTCAAGTTAATTATTACTTTAAAACAAATATTATATAAATTAAATTTGTAATCTTTGTGATACTTATTTTATGATGTCTCTTTGTGGGTTATAATTTTTTGACTGTCTAAACCAGTGATAAAATGAACTAAAAATCTTCAATTCTTTATATACAATTGTATGTCAATAATTGTGAATCAGAAATTTGTCTGATTCTTCAGTTTTATTATTGTAATTATACTTTTTCTTTATAATATTAATAAAAAGACATGTAAGAGTTCAAGGATTTGTGAGAAGAACTTTTAATTTATTTTTTTAAATATGTACATGTATTCATTATTTCTGAAGTGTTTTCACTCTTTAATGCAAAATAATCCAATAAATTTGTAAATTTCAACCTAAATCAACTCTGTTTGGTAAAAAAATAAAAAAAAATGCTCAAAACTTAAATAAAGCGAACGGTGCAATCTTCAAGGCTAGGTGTTGTAAAATTCTGCATTTTAAAAAAACTGAAAATGTAATAGATATTTTTCATTTTGAATTATTGTATGAGGTAACACATACTTACCACTATTTTCTTTAACGTTTTTTTAGCATTGTTACAAGACACTTTTGCGCCATTTCCTTAACTATTTAATATTAATAATATTTAATATTTATTGAGATACATGTGGACTAAATATACTTTGCAGAGTTAAAAGAACTTTGTAAACTAATGTTATAATCATGGTGAATACTTTGGATTTGATCTATTCTAGCATTATATTTTTATTGTCTAGGTTCAAAAACCATTAGAGGCTATTATTTTAATATTTAGCGTTACTGCCTATATTTGAATGCTGTTCTACATTTTATATTATTTTAACCATTGAAATGTAGCTTTTGTTAGATTCACTGATCACTTTTAAGGTCATTGACGTTATAGTAGTAACGTGATAGTAGATAAACTAATTAAAAAACTTCCACACCATTTTAAATTACCACTAAAAAGGACAACACCAATGTTAGTTTTTTTAATTAGGGATATTTAACATGTGTTTCTAGGTCCCGGTTTTATTGTATTTCATACCAGGGTCTCTCAAACTTTAAAGAACATTCACTAGACGTGTTTTATTGTATGTAATCCCAAATGTATTTTATTTATGGAGATGTTTCTTCTTTTTTTTATCAAAGGAATACAAATAAAACACAATAAAACAAAAAGTTTCACTATGCAAAACATAAAACTTATCGGAAATATATTGAAATGGAAACACTTTTATTCTTAAATTGAAATTAAATATTATAATATACGTTTCATATACAATACAATAACTCTTTATTGTGCACCAAACATAGAGAGATTACAAATACATTAAATAAAACTTAAATTATAAGATACGCAAAGGCGGTCTTATCGCCAAGGTTGCGATCTCTTCCAGGCAACCGTCGAGTATGGAACAAGATTTATTATTTCAATTTGCTTATTAAATTTTTTAAATTTGTTGTCGACGTTACAATATTTCATTTGATATCTTAAACTAGAATTAATTTGAATTGGTTATATGAACGATTATAATAACGATATCAGTTAATTTTAGACTAACATTGGGATTGTTCTTTTGAACATTAATATATTTTAACGTAATATTTGGAGTGTATATAAAAAATAAATGATCAACTTAGTACCTATTAACGTGAGATGTAATAATCAATTATGTGTGGATTATTTAGTGTACATTTTTGCTAGTCAATAACATTATGAATTTATTTTATATACACCAACACTGTTTGTATATTTTGTACCAGTTGATTTTGTTTGTTGAGTGTGACGTCAGTATAGAGGATAACAGCATTATGATTTGTATAATGTGGAATTACCATAAAATTTCAGCGGAAGCTAGAGATTATGTAAATAAGTTATGGTCATTTAACTCGGACGCTGTGCAATAACCATGATTTACCCCTATTGCCACCCTAACGTTACGATCCTGTAAAAACGTCGCCCAATTTTTATTAAAATAAAAGTATCTTCACGCCTATATCCCCGAAGAGGTAGACACTAAGTCCCACAATGTTATAGGTGGCAAGCCTATCGCCAACCGGGCACATTTCCAATCCCAGCCAACATTTTTTTTAATTAGAAAATTGGAAAAATCCAATTTTCTTTTTGTTGGCCGACCTGGGATTCGAACACGGGACCTCAAGCAGTCAAGTCCAACACCCGGACCACTAGACCACAGAGGCGATTAAATTTTTTATAAGCTTATAATTCCGTCGCTTTTGATAATTTTCTTTGGTTTAGAGGTAGACCCACTGCTTCCCGTTATTGTATTTATTTGCTCAAGTGGCTGGATTATGGGGCATATAAAGCAAGCAACCACAAAAAGTGAGGTTTCGAAATTTTCCTAATATTTAAATATTAAGACGAATGTGTCCTAAATATTTGACCTAATTGTTCCACCATCTTACCTATTCCCGCTGCAGTCATTATACTTTGTCATGTTCCGGTGTAAAGGGTAGGATAGATGGTAGATTTGTACTTACTAGGTCTTCCATCACGGACGCAGATGAATTCTTGTTTCTTCTTTCACACATAAACATTTAGGCCGAATAAGAAAGAACTTTGAAACTTCAATTTTTTTCGCTACGCGCTTCTTGCGAAAATGTCCTTTCCACTAGTGCAGTACGATTTGGTGGCCCGTGGCAGTCTCGTAATTTGCATGGATTGTTATCACCGACTTAAATTTCCTGTCGCTTTTATTGTGTAATTTAGCTGTAGTATGAAAACATATATGGTGTCTAGTTCACGAGTATTTTTTATCGTCAGAATGACGGTCCAAGCAACAACTATCCCAAAAATAAATCAGTGTAAAAGTGACCAAAATGACCGACACTTTTTCACTTAACATCATAAACAATACAAATACCAGTAACAACTATGTGGAGAATCTTTCTTGTTTTATTACTATTCCAATAGTCATATTTTTTTGGGAATCAACTATGTTATACTCAGAAATTTGCTGTAAGTTTTCTATATATTTAAGAGCTTTTTGATTTAAGCTGGAAATAACTTAAAAACTAGCTCTCAATGTGTATGGTATATACAAAATGGCGATGCATCTGTGTTAAATGACCTACTATACTTATTTACGCTTATTTGTGTAGCCTGTATATAATTGGTAGTTTTTTTTACTTAACTTTTCAAAAATTATTTTGGAATATAGAGCGAAACCTGGATAAGAGACATTAGAATCGATCTGTACTTCTGTACTGTAATAAGTACAGGTCGTTGTACTGTAACAAGTACAGGTCGTAAGCCTTATAGAGATTTTTTATTCTCATAGATTTTAGAAGAAGCAGCTAAATATGACAGTTATTGTTAAAGGGGGTCAAATAAAGCAAGTATGCAGTGATATATACGTGCTTAAATAAAGTTGTTTTAATTTTTTAAACTGTACGAATTGAAGGAGTTGAGTTATTATACTATTTTTTAATTATGCAGGTAAATCTTGAAAAAATCTAAATTCAAGTCTCGGTTATACAGGGTTTCAAAATTCCGAGTAACAGAGGTATGTCAATGTCACTGTTACTGATAGTGGGACCTTATTGAATTTCGAGTAACAGAGGTTTTTTTAACTATCCAGGTTTCACTGTATTTTCAAGTTTATCGCTTTTATATTTTTTACATACCTAATCACAATTTTGTAGTTTTATAGACTTATATGACTAATAAAAATTTTTTTGAATAGAATTTGATTAAACAGATGTTTTTATGTATATAGAGCTTATAAAGTCATCTGTAAGTGTATGTATTTCCAACTAATGGTAATAATCTTAAGCCAGGACTATCATATTTTTATTTTAAACTTTTTAATAATATTTCTTCAGCTAGTGTACGAACAATGACCATGTGTGATTAGAGAGTAAAAAAATAAGTTTTCATTGTTCTTTTTTTAATATTTATTTTTAATATTTTATGTGTGTTTGTCGCAAGAAGGTTAAATACCATTTGCATGTATAATAAGTAATAATAACTACCTACTTATAAATTTCGCCGACGTCTTTCCACCTGGCTTAAGAATTTTAATGTAAGAAAAATAGTCATTATCTTTAATATGCTATTTCTTAGTAGTAAACATTTATCAATTTAAAGTCTAAAACATATATTTTGTATGGTATATTAAAAGTGAGTTTTCCAGTAGATAATAGCAGTTGAAATTGTAGTATTTGTATATGTCGGTTGCTGTAAGAGCTGATATGTACCTTCCTACTCGAAATACAGTGTGTTAAGCATTTTTTTTGTTTTATTTTTCTATTTGGAATATCGGATGATGCATTGGAAAATATATTTTCATCTGTGGTCACGCAAAACTTTCTACAGTTTTGATCAATCTATATTAATGGCATAGTGTAATAAGTGGCATAGTGTGTAGTGGCAGTTGAAAATTTATTTTTGTGTTAATACTAAAAAAAATATTTATTTTTTGCCTATTATCGAAATTGAATTCGGTATTCTACAGTTTTACTTTTCATGATATGGAAAACTTGAAACGTTTTTGTCAAAAGAAAATTTTGCCAGTACAAAAATATTTTAAGTTTTAGGTACCATACAAGAAACTGTTTTTTTAGGATTACACTATTGACGTTCCATGGCAGTGAAAAGGTAAGTATTTTTATCACTTCGAACAAGCACACGGCACTTCTGACGGTATAAGACGGCCCTGGAGCATGACACTGCCATTATGGCGGCAGAAATAGGTATGGAAGTCGAATCCTATTGTGTCAAGTTGTTTACAGCACTTTACCGCCAGTGGTCATGTTGATAATGGCCCATGTAATAGAGATGTGACAGATAGGAGATTGTTTATTCTACATCCTCAGGTCAGCACAAAAACTTTAGTTTCTGGACATGTAGATTAACAGTTTTTCACTTAGTTTCTTTTTTATTGTCATATCGGTACATCCGTTGTAAATAGTATCATCATGTCATATCGCCTCCGTTCCTATGTTGGACTAGACTTCATGAAATCCCAGAATCGATCCCCGGTTGGTCCACAAAAAAATCAGTTTTTATCGTCTTCTGGGGTGGAATTTGTTTGGATTTGGACTTGGTGCCTTCGTATAGGTACCTTAACTGCCTACCTCTTCAGCGAAACGTGCACGAAGATATTTTGACACCTAACATCTTGTTATAATATTAACGACCGCCTCGTTGGTCGAGTGGCTAGCGTAAACGCCTAACTATACAGACAAACCGCGAGGCTCGGGTTCGATTCCCGACGGGGGCAGGCATTTGCGGTCATTCCCGCATGTCACCCCCTAGTTTGTCCCCCCCGGTGACAAGCGGGATCCCCCCCGGTGACAAGCGGGAATTTTTTTCGGGGGGGACAAACCGGTGACAATCGGGAATTGATTCATGAACATTTTTTTCTTTAAGGGTTCTTTTTCAATAAATTGAATTTACATAAGGTTTGAAATTAGATGTTTTAAAAAGGTTTTTTAAAAGTAACTAAAATAATTTGCCTTACCTTTCCATCATAAAATTAACAATTTATTACACATTATTAATATAAATTTATTACCGAATATTAAAATACTCGTCCTTTATTGTTTCAACTGCTTCAAATATAGAATATAGTAGGTTTCTTTGTTCTATTTGGATAAAATCATCATAGAAGGGCCTCATCAATAGGACAATCTACTATTTAGCCCAATTTAAAAATATTATTAATAAATTAAGTATTCTGTGATTATGAGCTAGTGAATTAAAATTTAACTTCGAAAAGACATCTTGGGTTTTACAAATAATAGTTATGATAAGTACATACATAGGCTCACTGTCACTAACACCGTGACATCTGACAAGGTGGTAGAGTTTAGCAGCGACTCGCCCGGATTGGTACCACTGCCTTACCTATTTCTGCCGCCATAACGTCATGACGTGTTCCGGTTCGGAGGGTAAGGTAGCCGGTAAACTTACTTTTGCTCGAGGCCTAACATCCCGGCCTCAGGTTGGCAACGCACCATTACCACCTTTGGTGTCTCTAGGCGGCGTGAATTTCTTAACATCCGTCTTCTTGTCTGCCTTCCAATGTCATAAAAAAACTTACTTACTTTTGATTAAATTGAATGAAAATTTTATGTTTAAAATCTGTTGCTTTTGAAAATATAAAAAGTTTAAATTGATTGTTGATTCATTTTTTGCCAAAAAAAATTTACTTTCGTAAATATGTAACTCCAAATAGTTCTTTTTCTATCTATAGTTCAAAAACAAATATTCATTTCCATGCATGTAAAGATATTAGTTTTCATGTTAATTTTTGATAGTTAGTTTCATGTTAGACCAGGGGGTGACATACGGGAATTTTGTTTTCTGAATTCCCGTTTATCCCCACCGGTGAGATGCGGGAATTTTTTTTAGAAAAAAATTTTTTTTAGAAAAATTCCCGCTTGTCACCGGGGGGGACAAACTAGGGGGTGACATGCGGGAATGGCCGGGCATTTGTGTGATGAACATTTAGATGTCTGCATTTCCGGGTCTGGGTGTTTACTAAACTTATTCTTGTATCTATTTAAGTATTTTTATATATTATAATCGTTGACTAACACCCATAACACAATCATACTATAATTTGGTTACTTTGGGGTTAGATTCAGGTTGTCTAACTTGTCCAGGGACATTTATTTAGTTATTTATAACATTCACCTCTGTGATCTAGCGGTTCAGTTGTTGGACTTGACTGCATGAGATCCCGGGTTCGAATCCCGGGTCGGGTAACAAAAAGAAAATTGAGTTTTTACAATTTTCTAATAAAAAAAATGTTGCTCGGGATTGGAAATGTGCCCGGTTGGCGATAGGCTTGCCACCTATCACATTGTGGGACTTAGTGTCTTCGGCTAGTCGTGGGTGCTTTGGGTGTGCCTCTGCCTTCCTCTTCCGGGATATGGGCGTGAAGATACTTTTTTTTTATAACATTCATATTTACTGGAGCCATCAAATATTTCTTTTCTAACTTTTATTGTTGTTAAAGAAAACACGATATCGCCACAATAACTTTTAATTGCTTACAAAACGTGATGGTTTCACGTTTTCGCCCACGCCTTAACTTTTTCAAACTTTCACAGTTTTGTAAAAGAAACCATTTTATTTAAATATCTTTTGTAGTAAGATGGCGTAGAGCGAACAAGCTTTTGGAATTTCTGGTGGTCCGCCCGCCGCAAAATGACACAACAATTGATATTAATCGCTTCAGCTATCTTATGACCAGTATCAAAATCCTGTTTGACCAATTTTTACCGGCCTGCTATTTTACCCTCCAGTACGGAACACGACAGTGGCGAGCACTAATGGTATGGCGTAAAATATAGACAAGCGTATCATTAAAATCAAATATTCCTTCTACACCTTACCAAACAGTTGATTTACGACTCCACTAAACTTGTAATTGTCGTCACTTCTGAGTTCTGTGGTCGAGAGTTACGGTGTTGGTCCTATTTTAATGAGGGGCTAGAATTGACCCCTAGGTCTGGGAGAAAATATGTTTTTAAATTTTCTACTAAAAACAACTTTGCCTGGGGTTGGACATATGCCCGTTTGGTGATAGCCTTGCAACTTATCACATTGGTCACATGGACATAGTGTTTTTGGTTGTGGGTAGTTGTTCCTCGGCCTACCTTTTCGGAGATATGGGCGTGAAGATACTTTACTAAAGTTTTGTAGTACTTATTTAATATCCATTAGACAACCCATAGCAACGGTTTTAGCAATTTTTAAGACTTCAGTATCTGTCTGTATATTTACTGAATCTGGACTTGAAATTTTTGGAAAGAAAATATTTTTTTTTGATAAAAAAAGGTCTTGTAATCAAACGTGCCTATACACATACGGAGGCGCTAATAATTCAGAAATAGTCGAAATAATTCTTGTTTTTAGCTAGTGATATATGTGGCCAAGTGCAAGTCGAACTCGCCCATTAAGGGGTCTCGTAGTAGCTACAATCGAGGTTGGATCTCCCTGGAGGCAGTCCTTGTTACTGGTGTTATAGGGAACAGTCCAATCCATTTAAATAATGATGACAAAGTCCGGTGAAGTTGTAATAACCGCGAGGTTACACACAAGTCACTCGAAAAATAGACCGAAACAAGTCAGATTAGTGATCATATTGTGAGAATTTGTCTGGCTATCCCAAAATATCACTATCAGTTTAAACCAGTAAAAGTCACGTTGTTTTTCATTGTGTTTGTATTACAATGTTGTATCTCAACATCTTCCTAACCTTTTTACCCTTTTAGCCCTAATTGTTTTGAAATAAAGTAACTGTGAGTGTGATACATGGACGGACCGAGGTACGACTTATCTGTAAGGGTTCCGTTTTTTATGTTATGTATGTGTGTATGGTCAGCTGTTCGCTCTTCTCAGCACACGTCTTTCCTGGTGATAACAGACAACTGTGGCCTTAAGACACCATAAATGTGTCAGGTTCGCTGCTGTCCAGTGTCCGGGGTGTTAGACCTCTTGCTTTAGTTAGAGGCGTAACGTGGACTAATATATACGTGGGCAAAGTCGCATCGGCGAGGCCACTTTCCCTTTCTTCCCAAAACCAAAAACTTTATCTTATACTTACATTATTACACAATGTTTTTACCAAACATGATTTGACATCATACCTACTTTACTAATAGTAAAAAAAATATAAGCGCTGCGATACATGCATAGGAGAGTAGGTACGTAAAACAAATACATTTCAAAAACGGTTTTACATATTTTAATTCTTACTCTCTAGAACAGCAACTACTTAGACTTTTTTTAAATCTATAAATTTACATTGTTACAAAAATAATGTTCTTCGGCTTTTTGCTTTACAAAATTCCTCTAGTAAGGATCTATAATTGATTTTTGGAGCTAATTCTGCTTCGATTGAAAGTATTGCTAAAGCAGACAGTCGTTCCTGCTTCATGCTGTTTCTTAGGTAGGTTCTAGTCTACCGGCGACTTATATTTTAACTTGCGCTCGTTTTTTACGAGCTGCTTGGGAGAGGGGCGGATGGCTTACCTATTCTGCTAAGCGGACTCTACTCGGAGTAACACGAGGACCGTTTATTTCCATTCGACTACAGAAAGTATCGTGGTCAAACGATCACCAAATATATTTCCTAAAAAATTTATCAATTTGCTCGGAAGTAAAGATAAAATATAAAGATATCATTTAATTGAACATAAAAACCGTAGTAGGTATCTATCTACTAACCAACTACACAACAACCGCAAATCTAATTTTATCTTATCTCATTTTTCAACGTCATGTCAACTATTGCGTAAGTGCGTATTTTTCTGTTTGGTTCAACATAGGTATTTGTAAGTAGGTATCTAGATTTTTTGCAACTAACAGTATCTTCTTGTTTTATCCTCGAAGAAGAAGTAAGAGGCACCCACGACTAGCCGAAGACGCTAAGTCCCACAATGTAATAGGTGGCAAGCATATCGCCAAACGGGCACATATCAACTCTCAGGCGACGTCATTTTTATTAGAACATTGAAAATATACATTTTCTAATTTTTTTTGTTACGAGCAAGACGGGGACCGAACCCGGGACCTCAAGAAGTCAAGTCTGATGCGGGACCGCTAGACCACAGAGACGATGACAACTATTTTAGATAAGTACTAATATTGTCCAAGTAAGTAGGTACGTATCAAATTCGCAAAGAAAGTTCTGTATTTACATTAAATCTATATACACAAAAGAAAGTGGTGTTAGTTACACTATTTATAACTCAAGAACGGCTGAACCGATTAGGCTGCAAATTGGTGGGGAGGTAGCTTAGAACCGGAAGAAGGACATAGGATACTTTTTATTTCGTTCAATTGTGAGGAAACTGGGAAAAACAACATTTTAATTTTTCCCATACAAACTGAATGGGCGGAACGAAGTTCGCGGGAACAGCTAGTATTTCATAAAAACAAAATTTGTTTACTAGCTACTCAAATCAATAAAAAAGTACTTACTTAAAGTAGGTATAAAATAAATCGGAAGTTGCTACAAACATCGGCGTTGAGTAAGGATCCTATACGATCATATCATATCACGTTTTAAACAATTTAAATATACTTCCCATCGTTTAAATACTGACCTACTCTTAATTACTTTGTATTTTATAAACTGTCTGACGCAAAAAATGGAAAATAAGTTTCATGTACGGGGCCCCATTATTTTTTTTAAACAGGTATAGCGGCCTTTATATTAGAAATATCATCAACTGTTTATGTTCAGTAGATAGGTAAAGTAAAATAATTTGGGTACGGAACCCTAAACAGACGTTAAAAGTTATGCCCAAAAAGAGTAAGAGAACGTGTAGTGGTCTTCCTAGTTTGTGGCTACGCCTAGTGATTAGTAGTAGTGATTGTATTCTTCTTGGCTACTCCAGTCTAACTGCTTTATCCATGGACGTAATGATATTACGTCTATAGCTTCATCATAGTAAAGGAGACATTTTTATACTCTTTGTTTACAGCATAGATTTTTGAAAAATTTACTGACGCTTTGAAACCGTAGATAAACATCCCTTCCGAGGGGTTGTCACAAGCTTGCTCCGTCCACAAACCTTAATAAATATTATAATTTTATAAACAATCATTTAAAAGATAGTACCTGGATGACCGAGCTTTGCTCGGTATTTTTTTTTGTTTTTTTGTAAATTGTGTTTTTTGGAAATTATATTTAAGTACGAAAATTTAAAAAGTCTAACCTCAAAGCAAACTTCGTTACTTAACAACGGACTTCGTTACTTAACAACAACAATAAAACACGAATATGACATTTTCTAAAAATGATTCCTAGCTAGATCGATTTATCGCCCCTGAAACCCCCTATATACTAAATTTCATGAAAATCTTTGGAGCCGATTCCGAGATTCCAATTATATATATATACAATACAAGAATTGCTCGTTTAAAGGTATAAGATATATAGTATAACAAAGTTATATTATAGTTCTTGTGTAGTAAAAATGGGTTAGATTTGGTCTCTAACTTTTGAAAGAGTGTGGCCATCAAACAATCTCAAACTATTAACAGCTATCTTTGTAACTAACAATAACCGATTTTCAGGATGTGCCAAGTTTTAAACATTGAAGACTATATATTAAAACGGCAGAATTTCATTTTCTTGTGTAGGTATTTACTTAGTTATTTAATCTTACGGATATCCTGTTGGTACTCAATACTTGACTCAGCTCTTACAGAGTTGTAAGAGCCGAGGTTAGTATTTATTAACAAACATGCGTTGTTTATTTGAGCCTAAGATGGTGTGGTATTTGTATAAATATCGAACATCCTGCTCTTAAGGCCCCATACTCAGTCAGCCAGAAGAGCCAATCACCGCGCTCCTCCGTTCCATGATTACTATGAACAATGGCGCTCTAAAGTAAACGTCTTAAGCGACAAATCACTATTTTTGACACTATAAAAGTAATTTGAAAAAAGTATAAAAACTGAAACACTTATCTTTTAGGAATAGTACTTATCTATGTTTATTTTAAATCTGGTGTCGATATTTTCACAATTGAAGTAGACGGAAAGCAAAAGCTTTCAAAAAAGGGTTAACTTGGGGAATAAG
>NJDD01001618.1:68482-80926 GCA_002245505.1 Calephelis nemesis
TCGGAGAATTATTGGAACTTAATTACAGGGCTACTTAGGAACATTTCGAAATAACCTAATACGTAACTAAAAGTGCTGATCGGAGCTATAACCGTTTATGTCAATTAGCTCAGAACTGAATTCGTATTTGAGATATTCCGTTAATGATCTACAAAGATTGTATGTCGTGTCATCGATTGGTACAGGTAACAAAAACAATTTTTTTTGAGATGTTCCAGTAACGTCTCGGACCGACGATTAATGTTATTGAATGACAGTATTTCTTTTTAGTCGTTAAACTTATCAAATTTAATGAAATATGTTTACCTTAGAGTTTTAGTTAAACCTGTAAATTTTAATATTTAAAATAATATAAATTTTAGTTTGATTAACTATTCTTGGTGTGCTAGAAATAAAGAAAATCTGCGATTAAGAATTAAAAAAAAAAAACAAACTCTTAATTTGGCACATCCGTAATACAGTTTCAAAATATGTTTATTACCAAGCGTCCAAACATATCGACCTTCATCAGTCTGCTATTTGTTTAATAACAATTTTTATTTTGATTAATTATTAGCAAGCAGATAAAAAAATAAGCATGACTTTATCAAAGTCTAGTCTTGACCTTAGATAATCTTTCTTATAGAAAAGATTCCAGTATTTGTAAACAAAACGTATTGCACAAAAATATGTTTCGTTATATTATACTTCCACAAATTAACTACTTATCCAAGACTTCGTCCCACTTTTTAGTCTTTTGGGGGTTTATTTATGAGATCAATCTTCAAATATCATTAAAGTCGGTCAAGCGGTTTAGTCGTGAAAGCGAAACAGACAGGTAGACAGACTTTCGCATTTATAATATTAGTACAGATTTAAATTATTGAACTTCCTTATAATAAAATACGAAATTAAGTTATAACAATCAAATAAAGTTTTTTAATTTATCTATAGACATTTAAAAAAATAATCACATAATTGATAGAAGAAGGCGTTACTTTGCGGAAATCAATACTTACGTAAGTATTTACTTATTTAATCACAAAATTATTTGTAAGCGATTAATTTCCGAACATGAATTATTTATAGAAGTACAGAGAAGGTTTAAAATTGGTATGAGATAACAAAATACCTAAGAGGAAACTAGCAAAAATATTTTAATTTTCCCTGTACAAATTGAAAGGGTAAAACCAAGTTCGATTGTACAGCTATTCTAATATAATATGTTAAAAAGGTATTGAAAGTACAAAAATTGTCCACTCATAATCTGCAGACAAGATGTGACGTAAAACTAGGTACCTACCTATGTTATAGAACATATTAAAAGATAGGAGTTTTTAATAAACTATCTAAAAACTAAACCTTATTGAATATTATGTTAAAAAAAAATATTTTTTATTACTTTAATTTATGTGTACACATTAATATGTTAACATAATTGTCAACTTTTTATTTCGTTGATTTCTGTATCTGAGCTAGCTGTTAAAAATCTCTCTAACGGATAAGCTCACTTTTTATTATTTGTATTTATTCAAGCACACGAATATTTTTAATTTCCTCGAAAAATATTGTGTACAAAAAAAGAAAAAATACTAAAGAATTAAATACTACTACCAAATAAACTACCTACTATCTACTGTTTCGTCGGTATGAAAGCGGTATCCTTTTGATTTTGTTTTATTTTATTTTCATTACCAGTTATAAACATGAACGAGACAGTGTCCCGCGGCAACACTACGTCTTTAAATGGACATTCCGATCAAAATGGATGCAAAACAAAAAGTGGTCTGTCTGGACATCAAAATGGTCACCATCAACCTCACAGGAAGATATTTGATAATGATGACGAAATTCCAGCTGAACTAGATATTGATGAAGTGGATACAAATTCGATTAGGTTATTTTTTATTTCATTTTTATTTTTAAAGTATCTTTAAGCCCATACCCCCGAAAAGGTAGGGAGAGGCACAACCAAGGCACCCACGGTTAGCCTAAGACACTAATGCCCGATTTCACCAAGAGCCCCTATACTTTAGGGGACCTTTTAACGTTACTTATGGGACTGTTTTCATATAAAACAGTCCCCCAAAACACGTTAAAAGGTCCCCTAAATATAGTGGCTCTTGGTGAAATCGGGCATAAGTCCCACAATGTGATAGGTGGCAAGCCTATCGCCAACTGGGCATATATCCAATCCCTCTAAATCTCCAATCTAAATCTAATTTTACAATTAGAAATATAGATAAATGTTCGAAAAAATTCTTGTAGGTTTTGCATCTGGTTGCCTTGGGTGCCTTGGTTGTGCCTCTCTCTGCCTCTTCGTGGATATGGGCGTGAAACTATTTTTTTATTAATAGCTCAAAATAATTATTGCAGTTACACCTCAGTTCTCGAAATGCCAATTAATTTTAATCTACGATTTATCTCTTCATCACAGATGTTTAATATGAGTTTAGTTTAGATTTCTAAACCGAACTCATTTTAAACAGCTGTTCGTTCCGTTTCTGTTTAGAAATCTAAACCGATTTGTTTAACAGCTGTTGTGAAAAGATAAATCATAGTTTAAAGTTGATTGGCGTTTCGGGAAATTGGGTTATGTGTGAGATATGTGGGTCAGTCTATAGGTATGTCGAATATTTACCAAGGTTTAGGTAACTTTTTTTCATTTTGCTGCTGTTTTTAATCCTGGCTCAAGCTTCAATTGCAATTGGCATTCCATTTAAGCGAAATGGATTAAATACCTATTAGGTATAATAATTACTTTGCTTGCCAACTTAACGTGTTTACTACTTATTATTCTGTGCTTTAGGTTCCTTAAAAATACCCAAACCACTTTTTATGAGTCAGGATTCTATCTAAAAAGAAAAACATCATGACACCTGTCTATGTAAGCTCTCTTTCACTAAAAATCTTGTACCTACACCAAGCTCCGAGGACAATAATCATAAAAACTAAAAAAAAAGCAATAGTCTCCGACAGTACCTAACCATAATATAGCTAAAGAACAATTTCGATAACGTTCATTTAAACAAATAAAATCATATCGAAATCGATTCACTCGTATATGTATTCATTATCGTCTCTGTGGTCTAGTGGTCCCAGGTTAGATCCACGGGTCGGGTAACAACAAAAACCGAAAATATATATTTTCAATTTTTAATAAAAATAACGTCGCTCGGGTTTGGTTATGTGCCCGTTTAGTGGTAGGCTTGCCACGTTGTGGGATTTGTTGTCTTCGGCTAGTCGTGGGTGCCCTGGTTGTGCATCTGAATACGTTATCGTTGATATGGGCGTAAAGATACTTTAACGAACAGACACATAAAACAAATACAACCCCTCTTTTTCCGTCGGGGCTTTAAAATAATAACAATTAATATGCATAGAAATGAAATGGTCTATGTTTTGTATACGTATCTACTATATCTATGATTACATTTTGATAGTGAATTTATCTAGATTGAATGAGATCGTTAAGGTCTCACACGATCGATTTAACGTCGTTCGTCGTTATGAACACATCACTCTATCGAAGGTCGAAGCTCGCCCAACAATACTTTTACTTTACCTTTCTAAGGTTGCGTAGCCGAATGGCAAAAACCCTTACCGTCTTATTAATGACCGTAGACTAAAGTACTCAAAGATTTAAGCTGACTTTACAGTCTGTCTTCTAATTATGTGAAGGCTGTAATGTCAACTTAAACCTGACAGTACTTTAGTCTCTGTTTATGTGTGACATGTCTGGCTGTTTGACTATATGTCACAGCAATTCTATGCTCAAAAAGTCCTAACAACTTTGCATTTGAAACTTGGTAGGTATATGTGTCCTATGAACCGCTTTACGATATTTTTAAAAAAAACACAAGTGTTGTGTTTCCTCATGGAATTGAAACCATTTTTTAAATATCATTGAGGTACTTAAAATATTTTTACTGTAAGTGTTTGATTGTTGGTAAAGGATGTCCCTCGCACCTTTAAAATAAGATAGGAGTAACAAAATATATGCGTTACACCTTAAATGGATTGACCGAAAGAAATTTCTTTTATTAGGAATAAGCTCGCCCTTTGTACTTTGTTTTATTTACTTTTAATTTTATTTTTTAATTACACTTCTGTACAATATAGAGTTAATAACAATAATAAAAATACTCAACGATAATTGGTTTCAACAAGATGTAGGCAGCAGCTTTTGATAGCGTATTTTCAAATATTAAGCACATAACTTTATACCAATACGTAAAAGACACTAGCAAAAGTGCACAATGATAGTGGTATTTCGTAATATTCAGTTAAATATTGCTTGCTACTCTCAATATTATATAGTTATCCTTAACATATGCTTGCTACTAGATACGGAACCCTTGACGGGCGAGTCAGATTCGCACTTGGTCACTTTATTTTTATTGTAGGTTTGAGTTATAATTATAGCGCAAAACTTATAAATTATCTTGAAAATAAAATCTGAATCAAATATTTTACTAGGTGTTATTCGCGGACAGGGATACAAAATAATATGTCCTATATTCACAGATGGGCCCCATTTATCAAATTATTAACTTATTTAATCGCTAATCCGTTATTAAACAAGTTAACTTCGTTTAAAGCGTTACAACTCGGAAGATTTAAAGTATCTTCACGCCCATATCCCCGAAGAGGTAGGCAGAGGCACAACTAGGGCACCCACGACTAGCCGAAGACAGTAAGTCCCACAATGTGATAGGTGGCAAGCCTATCGCCAATCGGGCACATATCCTATCCCGAGCAACATTTTTTTTTATTAGAAAATTAGAAAAACCCAATTTTCTTTTCGTTGCCCGACCCGGGATTCGAACCCAGGACCTCATGAAGACTCATGAATTCGGAAGATTTAACGCGAGTTAATCTGTTAATATCTGATAAAAAAATATTTCATGTCAAGCCACATATTGTCGAGATTTTGAGATCTTAACAAAATTATAACATGGTTGGTAATGTAACTACTATTTACATTTGTATAGTAGATTGATTAACGATTTGACCAACTGTTGAAAATTTAACAACAGATAACGAATAGGTTAACATATTATTTTGAAATTAACTTAAAAGTTAATCCTTAGTCGAAATGTTAACTCCATTTAACGGATTTAATTAACGGATAAACGGAGGTAATGCCCAGCTTTGCCTACCCCGGGTGATTGACAGTTGCGCAAGTTATAGAAGAAATAGGAATTTAAAAAAGAAACTATTATTGATAGAATTTATGGGAATTAATAGAATTAATGAGAGTGTTATTATAACAGTGAGTTTCTCACTCTAGATCAGATTGTTACAGTACAAACTGCAAACACGTCGACTGGGAATTTATATTTATTATTTATGGGAATTAAAAAAATTGAAGATTGGTATTAAAAAATTAATGAGAATGTTATTGTAACAGTGAGTTTATAACTCTAGATATCGTTACAGTACAAACTGCAAACACGTCGACTTAATACGATACAAGATATGAGCTATAACTTATTTGAAGGTCGCTACTCGGGAAACACTTTCGCTTCTACCTGCCTAGTCTATTTGTGATATCACTAAGCATTTACTACAATACAAAACAATAATACAACGTCAAGGAATCAAATAATTAAGAGCAGAGTCCATGTAAATTCTAAACTTATTTTATACTAACTGTTGTTCATCTTGCATATTAATAACTACACCACAACAAAATATTCAACTACTTAGCACATATTATAGTTATATTAGTAGTAGATAGATATTAGTGTTCCCCAAGTTGGTCCGGGCTCCTTTGTAGAATAGACCATCTGCCTTCCTGCGCCAGGCAGCTCGTAAAAGGCTAGCACAGGCTTATCATCACAAACACCGTGACATCTGACTACGTGGTAGAGTTTCACAGCGACTCATCCGGATTGGTACCTATTCCTGCCGCCATAACGTCATGAAGTGTTCTGGTTTGGAGGGTAAGGTAGCCGGTAAACTTACATTTGCTCGAGGCCTAACATCCCGGCCTTAGGTTGGCAACGCACCATTACCACCTTTGGTATTTCTAGGCGGCGGGAATTTACCACCAGGAAATCCATCTGCTTGTTTGCCTTCTAATATCGTAAAAAAAAATGTTGTATATTGTTGGTTGTCTGTAAGAAATCATTAATTGTGATGAGACCGCCTGTTATACTCTAACTTTAATTTTAAGATCTGATGTATATTTCTTGTTGATGGTGTACAGTAAAGAATATTTGTATTTTTAAGACACTAAAAGTGAACATTGTAAAACAATAATCCCGTTATATGTCAGTCGTTAGAATGATGTAATATTGTTCACTATTTGCTATGGCATAGTCTGCGTATTTTAAATTCCTAGTCCACTACTATTATGTCAAGATAAATTGAAGGCTTAATCATAGAATAGGACTGCACAGAATCAAATGTATAAGTTTATTTATTTATTTAAACTTTATTGTACACAAATACAATTTATGAGGACAAAATGCGAACTTAGTGCTAAATGCATTCTCTCCCAGTCAACCTTTTCAGAGATCAAATATGTAGATACCAAATATACAAAAACAAATAAATTTAAACTTTAATAAATTACCTCAAGATACAAGATGAATACAAGATAATTCAGTAATATATAAATACATTACACACATATTACATACATTGCATATTATATACATAATATAAATGAAATAAACAACAAAGAAGATAAAACTACAAGCCATACTTACATAAATAAATATCAAAATATATGAATATATAGGTATTTATAAATAAGGCATAAGGCATGCAATAGTAATATATGCAAATTTCAAATAGATATTAAGTACAATAATAGTAGTTACAAATCCATATCCGTAACAATACCATAAATCCGAAAGTAAGTTTAAGTATTTGTCTTTCTTTCAAGTCGGACAAAGATATAATATTATGGTCAAGTTTTTTTATGTTGTGTTCCTAAGTTGGAAAATGCCATGAGTTATTTTTTCCAGGCTACGTTTTCCGATTTTGAAATGAGTTATGAGTTCCTGGGAGAACTGAATAACTTTCATATGTAAGCGCAGTCCGAGACTACATCTGATATTAATACGAAGCTGATAATAATATACGCGCAGTGAAACTGCAGATAACCACTTCGATTTCAATATTATGTAGTCGTTCACAAAAAAATAATATTTTTTGATTTCCCAAGAACTCTATTACCAGATAGAAACTTTGTGTTACTGAGAACACGTCAGAAGCAAGTTTTTTCAAATAAAAAATATTTTTTAAAATAGGTTAGGGCAATTTAAATATAAAAATACAGGATTCGAACAAACAGCCTACTTCTTTTTTCAAATTCAATACTTCGAGTCAATTTAAAGGTACATGTTAATAGTTTTAATGCTTTCAGCGCCACGTGTATCCTCTAGGATACACCCTGTATTGGAAATTTAGGGCTTGGCGCTGAGCGTGAATCAACTTAATTAATAATTTGTATAAGAACAAAGACAGGTGACGTAAAGACGTTATCGATGGCCATTTGGAAAAACCTTTGTAATTTGGCAATTCCGACTTGGAATATCAACAAATTTATTTTTTTCTATAGAGCTTCTATCTAGATATTTAGGGGGATAAAAGTTAAACATTTATTTCTGAATTATTATTTCATGTTTTCTGTAAGATAGCTGGTATATGCAGAAAGTAGAGATGAAGGTTAAGGTAGATAGCTATGTGATGCATGGTCATGACGTTTCAAAATTGGCGTGGTATTAGGCTGAGTGCACATTGTAGTCACGACAGTTGTAAGACAATCGATAGAGTGCGATTTGGTGTTCTCTGTGGTAAGTTCTTCGACAAAGTTGGCGAATAAAGTGATAAGTGGTGTTATTTCTCGATTTCGGACTCTATTCGTGATCTGGTCGCGGAGGTGGGAGGTGAAAACTTTAGGCAGGGTTGTCACATGCGAAGGACGTGATAATTTATAGTGTTTCCCGAGTTCTTCCTTTATTCGTGTTAGGCGTGCTAGTTAGGCTGGTCACATTCTGTGTAATTTGGAGGATTATTTGCCACAACAGTTACACTGTTTACGCGGAATCAGCAAAATATAGGCTTATTTGACATCTGTTAT
The DNA here is from genome assembly GCA_002245505.1 of Calephelis nemesis. Taxonomy (NCBI): domain Eukaryota; kingdom Metazoa; phylum Arthropoda; class Insecta; order Lepidoptera; family Riodinidae; genus Calephelis; species Calephelis nemesis. The sequence goes on from NJDD01001618.1 coordinate 76,560, forward strand.
AACAGATTTTCACAAAGTTACACCTGATTCAATAAAAAAACGATAGGCTATTTTGTCGCCGCCATAAACACAAACTTGAAACAAAACGTCTCTTAGACAAAATATCCAATACCCACAAAAACATATGTTTTGTAACGCAATAGTCTGCCTTAAAATTGTTGTGCCTACAGTGTGAGCACAGCCTTAGTGAAGAAAATCTCGTATCGAATACTTGCAAAATTACCCGATACCGGTCTCTACATTAATTTTACATTTTTAGTATCATTACTTAAATATCAGAACGGATTATATTAAAAATAGCATTTGCTATTTTTAGTTCCCGGTGCAAAAAGAGGGGTGTTTGACATGTTTGATGAAAATCGGTTGAGCCGTTTAAAAAGTTGTACGCGGTGAAAGTGGGGAGAGTAACCGATTTTTTAATTTTTAAAGGAAAATTAAGTTCTTTTTTGGGGGTTTTTTAAATTTTTAATTTAATAGTAATATTACGATCGGTTTAGTAAATTAAGAATGTGGTGTATGGCAGCATACAGACAAAAATTGTAAAAATGCTAAAAATATATTCTGCTGCCCCATTTTAGTCGACGGCGCCTATTTTTTAAAGATCTTCAATGTACAGAATTCAATCTTCTATAGATTTATTATAAATAAATAAATATCCCTGGACAAATCACACAAATTGAATTTAACCCCAAAGTAAGCAAATTATATGCTTGTATTATGGGTGTTAGTCAACGATATTAATACATAGAAATACTCAAATAGATACCAGAATAAATTTAATAAACACCCTGATCCGGAAATGCAGACATCTAAATGTTCATCACACAAATGCCTGCCCCCGTCGGGAATCGAATTCGCGCCTCGCGGTTGGTCGATGTAGTTAGGCGAGTACGCTAGCCATTCGACCAACGAGGCGGTTATAAGTATAGATACATGTTTAAATGTTTACTTAGATGACATACATTGAAATTGAAGTCGGTTTCACTGATCACAAATTTGTCAAAGATCATGCAAAATAGAGATAGAGTTGGAAATTGAACCTTTAGGCTTTTGGAATAATTTGGATTGTCGTTGGAAGGGTGAAATACAATTGATACAGTATAAGAATGGTGGCATTATATAGACTTCTTTATTTATAATTTAGATATCTATAATCTCTTATAGTTTTAGATCATTTAAATTGTTCCGTAGGTACTTCTGTAGTTTTATGAAGTAATATGAAACGTTTGTAATTAAATATTCTTCAATTGAATCAAAGAAAACTCTGTTCGCATTTATCGATTTTCACTATCTGACCTTCGAATAATGAATATTTGATCTACATTCGAGAACTTTTTTTATGATAAGAATGCAAAAAGACATGAATTACAAAGATTATGGCTCAGGGTCCTCTCTAATACTGACTCATCTCGTAACATAACTGATTTTCATGGAATAACTCATATTATGTTTGTACTTATAAATGTGGTGGCGTAACTGATTCGTACATACACATGTACACTTACACACACACATACACTTACTTGACGTTAAACGTCACTATTAAATATTAACTACTAATATTAATAACCTATCTACACATAGAGATAGACCTACTAGAGTTTCATTGCTAACAGAATTTATTGAAAACAGCGGTTGCCTGGTAGCAGAACTAAAACAGCACTATCTCTTATCTTAGATGGGTTATTAATATTGGCTGAAAATAAATCGATTTGACAATAAAAATTAAAGAAAATACTAATACACTTACTTACTTGAAGCTGCAAGAAAGACACGTAAACTCAATCGAACATTTTTCGAGTCGATACCTAACATAAAAAATACCATATTATTATTTTGTAGATGTCTTTCTTGAATTTATTTTCTAACTAAATGTTGTTTGACTCTATACTAAAAGTTATGATACCAGTACTTTTTTTTTATGTTATTGGAAGGCAAACAAGCAGACGGATTTCCTGATGGTAAGAAATTTACGCCGCCTAGAGACACCAAAGGTGGTAATGGTGCGTTGCCAACCTGAGGCCAGGAAGTCAGGCCCCGAGCAAAAGTAAGTTTACCGGCTACCTTACCCTCCGAACCGGAACACGTCATGACGTTATGGCGGCAGGAATAGGTAAGACGGTGGTACCAATCCGGGCGAGTCGCTGCTAAACTCTACCACCTAGTCCTTCGTTTGTTTTAAATGAAAAAAAGAAATCCTTACTTTTGTTTTTACTATGTAATAGGGAAAAGTGGTATATAGAGTCCAGGAAATAGTAAAAAAAACCCATCGTTAGCTCAATTGTTTGTCCAAGTTAAGTACACTGAACTCGACTAAAGTCACGTTTCACTTGACCGATCTTATTTGAGCGTTAGTTCATACATTTGAGTTTTACCAGATTGTGAAGCACTAAAAAGTGTTATGTTTTTCGAGTTTATTTCAGAGTCAGATTAAAAACTTTATTCGTGTTGTCCATAGCAGTGGTTCTTTTGCGCGTCGACATTCTTACATATTTATTAACTACCACCGGATCGGAATCGCGGCCACACACTGAAAAATTCAGTTCAAAAGAAACTCAACGGGGTTGAATTTTTAACCGAGTACAAAAAAACGAGGAGCTTCTCTATTCGGCCGGTATATTTTTTTATGTATGTACACAGGTTTTTCCATGGTTTTTGAACAGATTGACGTATTTTTTGATGCGGAATAGTTTCAAATTGGTCTCATAAATAATATTCAGGTAGGCCCATTAGTTTTTATTTTATGAGCATATTTTACCTATTTTCACCTATCTCCTCTATCGCCTCTGTGGTCTAGCGGTCCGGGTGTTGGACTTGACTGCATGAGGTCCCGGGTTCGAATCCCGGGTCGGGCAACAAAAAAAAAATTTGGGTTTTTCCGTTTTTCTAATAAAAAAAAAGTTGCTTGGGATTGGAAATGTGCCCGGTTGGCGATAGGCTTGCCACCTATCACATTGTGGGACTTAGTGTCTTCGGCTAATCGCGGTTGCCCTGGTTGTGCCTCTGCCTACTTCTTTTTTATTTAATCATATCAACAATAAACTAAAAAGTATTAAATAAAAATAAATACGTTCATTAAAATCGACTTAAAAAGTAAAAATAATGAAGACTTAATTTTAATTTTATACTACCTATTATTTTTATGTCGTATTTACTGATAGGTTTGAAGTCGGTGCCAATCCAATTTAATACTTACTTATAATATAATTACTTATTAGTTTAAGGCTTAGCACCGACTTTAATCCTGTTGGTAAATGGTACATATTATAAGTAATAGATAGTATATAATTATTACAATTAATATTAAGTCTTGATTATTTTTTAGTTTTGAAGTCAGTTGTAATTAACGTAGTTATTTTAATTTCAAAACTAATCGTAACATTGTTACTTTTGTTGTTTGCGTAGGATAGCTGTTACTTAAGATATCAGCTGTTGTTACTTTTACATCATTTTCATAGAAACTTTAACCCTTTAACTTTAACTTTATGGTATTAGTATGCATGGTATGGATGTATGTCTATAATTTGCATTTTTGTGTCAAGTGGTAGCAAAGCAGATAGCTCTTTTAAACGTCGTCTTTACACACCATCGATGGTAATGGTGCGTTGTTACCTTGCTGCATCGTCTATCGCTACATTTGTACGTCTACTGGTTACCTTGTTCTCTAGCACGAAACACAACAATGACGCGCACTGACGTCGCGACCTAGTTGTTTACGAGCGGTGATGACGATTGTATGTATCCTTTTCGGTTTCTTGTTTTTAGCGACTATTTTTGCATTCTGTTCCAGATATCCCGATGGCTCCGTGCGACTTAGGAATCCCAATATTGAACTTATGGACCAGGACATTTTATACCACTTGGCCCTTGGCAGTGGTTCACATGATCTCGTCGAAATGTTTGGAGACGTCAAGGTAACCTATATTTTTCCACAATATTTTTATTCTTTTAAAGTGAAGCGGACGAATTTCTGATGACATTCCAATTCCATGTCCAATTTTGGAATAGATCCAATGTTTCCAATGTGTCCAATTCCAATGTGAACATTGGATCTATTTCGAAAAAAGTAGTCTTTTTTACCTTATTTTCAACAGAGATATATGTTTCAGATAATTCCTTAATAGCAAATCGCAGCTAAACATTATTAGGTACACAAAATCGTTTGTTTTTATTAACTTTATAGTTGCGAAAAATCAATAATTTTGTGATTTACAAACAAACAGAAAAGCATGTAAAACAAAAGGATTAATTTTGAAGATATCCCTTATCTCTTCTTCTTCTATCCCTTATCTTATCTGTTCAAATATTTCTCTTTTACGATTATATTCTGGTGTCCAAAGTATGTGTTCAAATTTTGAGACAGTGTA
>NJDD01001618.1:81618-107547 GCA_002245505.1 Calephelis nemesis
GCACTTCGCTCTGAGGTGGGCCCCTCCGCAATGACTACACTTTTGAGTTGTCTCCTTGCATAGCTTCCTGCTGTGACCATAGCCTAGGCACATGCTGCATTGTATGAGCGGGGATTGGTCCTCAACCCGCACACGTTGCAGGTCTATGTACGGTTTTTACGGTAACTTTTTTTCATTTAAAACAAACGAAGGACTAGGTGGTAGAGTTTCGCAGCGACTCACCCGGATTGGTACCACCGCCTTACTTATTCCTGCCGCCATAACGTCATGACGTGTTCCGGTTCGGAGGGTAAGGTAGCCGGTAAACTTACTTTTGCTCGAGGCCTAACATCCCGGCCTCAAGTTGACAAAGCACCAATACCACCTTTGGTGTCTCTAGGCGGGGTGAATTTCTTACCATCAGGAAATCCGTCTGCTTGTTTGCCTTACAATGTCATAAAAAAAAGTACGTCTATTGTAAAATAACCACATATAAAAGTCGTGAATGAAATGACTTTTGGTCTTTAATATCATGGTACATTTTCTCACTTTATATGTAGTCCATAACGGATAAATAACCGCAGTAAAACTGCAAAAACAAACTCCAACTGAAGTACCTAACTTCATTGGATTATGGATACCGCATTGCGATTTGACATTTTTTTTCGAAAGATAGCAACTGGCTCCGAACTGGTAACACATAAATTTTAATTACTGCTAGTAGTTGCTGAGTTACACTTAATAATGCATACATTTATTGCGTATTGAGAACCTCATTTTTTGAAGTCGGTTAAAATACATAAACTATCAAGAATACTTTGTTATAAAATGAATGTGAAAAAAAAATGTTTATTAATATATTGAATGTGTTTAATCAACAGTTCGTGTGTATGGGTGGTACGCCGAAGAGAATGGAGCAATTCGCCTACACCATCATGGCAGAGATAGGTCACAAACTGCCTTGTGGTACAACTCTACAGGACATTAGCCAGTTCTCATATCGTTATTCTATGTACAAAGTGGGACCAGTACTCTCTATTAGTGTAAGTATATCACCCCTTTTATATAATGAGCTGACAAGCACACGACTCTCTTCTCACTCTCACGCACACGGATCCGGTTGTCTTTACTACATAGTATAAAACAAAGTCGCTTCCTTCGTTCCTATGTTCTATTGTGTGCTTAAATCTTTAAAACTACCCAACGGATTTTGTTGTAGATTTTAATAGATAAAGTGATTGAAGAGGATGGTTTATGTGTATATTTCGTAGCCGGGGCGGGCCGCTAGTATTATATGAAAAATAATTGCTAAATATGTCGGTCAGCGCATTACTTCCGAACGACTGACTCGATTTGGCTATATCTTTTTTGTTGTGTTAGTTATTCTCAAAAGAAAGTTTTTATGATGAGAAAAACCGGGAAAATTTCAGGGAAAATGGGAAAAACAATACTTTACTTTTACCTATACAAACTGAACGGGTGGAATGAAGTTCGCCGGGACAGCTAGTTGTACCCGCACAAGTAGGTACTACTTGTATAGTCCACGTGAATAAAGTTTTTTCTGATTCTGATTCTCCTGATGATAAAAGACAGTTGTCTATAGACACAAAATATTTTATAAGTGCGTCGAAGCGCAGTCCTGTGAACGGAATTGTAAAAAAAAATAATAAAAAAATCAACCGAAAAATCGAAATGCCATGCCTATTGACAGGCGGTGGTACCAATCCGGGCGAGTCGCTGCGAAACTCTACCACCTAGTAGGATGTCACGGTGCTAACACCGTAAGCTCTAATCACTAAAAGCTCGTAAGTCACTAATGACGGTAACCCTATGCTCGCCTTTTATGAGCTGCCTGCCAGGAAGGCAGTTGGTTTATTCTGCATATTTTTTCTGTCAATACGGTACTTACACATTTCCAATGATTAGAATATGGATCAAATCAAATCGTCAGAAGCGAGCGTAGGTGATTCGGGTCATTACTAATATGCCCGGGGTATCCGACGCTTAACCTATTCCTGCCGCCATAACGGCACCGTCATTTCCGATCCGGGGGGTTACGAATAAAACTTGTACAATAATCTATTGACCGTGACATCCTACTAGGTCGTAGAGTATCGCAGCGACTCGCCTGGATTGGTACCACCGCCTTTCCTATTCCTGCTACCATAACGTCCAATGCTTGCCGTTAAAGTGTTCCGGTTCGAAGGGTATGGTAGCCGATAAACTTACGTTTGCTCGAGGCCTAACATCCCGGCCTCAAGTTGGCAACGCACCATTACCATCTTTGGTGTCTCTAGGCGGCCTAAATTTCTTGCAGTCTATACGGCAAAAATGTAAATATTGTTTTTGCTACTTACCCTGCAATTTCCCAACTTTTCTTATGATGGATATGATGGATCATATCGTCCCTCGCATAACTAACTGTCCTATCTCAGTTTAGACAATTTCCAGAAGCCACGCTTTTTCAGTTTGGTTATTTTAAGTTGAGTTTCTAGTTAAACTTTAGAGAAATGTCAATAAGTCGAGAATCAATGATCTTACAATTACGTGGGTTAGAGAAATTGTAGATAACGAATTCAAGAATATATTTTTAGTCCTAAGTCCCAACTCAAATCGCCGAATTAATGAGATAGGACAGTTAGTAATGCGAGGGACGATATGATCCTTCTCCTGACGGTAACTAACATTTTTAAATAAATATTGTTTGAGTTTATAAGATGAGATATCTAATTGATAGATTTAGATAGATTGATAGAATTTATAGGAAACACATTAGCATCCTCCAGCTTCAAAAAATCATATCTCCACTTTTAAAAAATCAAATCGCAAGACGTTAATAAAATTTGAGCTATTTTTTTCAAATTTTATCGACTGTTCTTATATTATTATTGTTGTATTAAATTTCAATGCTATGAAACCCAAGCTAGCTATAACGTTATACCTAATTAATCTTAAATAGCTCAGTCTCGACTCTCGGTTAAGGAGCTAAATGGACACTTACGAATGTCGTGTTCACCAACGGAGTGAACGTCTACAATTTATTTTTATTGAAAAGCATCGTATTATGATAACACGAGTCAGTTAATAACAATCATTACGCAACAAAATAAAGTGATCCTATCATTTATTATTAAACAACTGTGAATTGTTTTGATTAAACGATTTCTTTCTTAATTATATGCTCGTACAAATCTAAAATATCTTCACGCCCATATCTCCAAGAGGTAGGCAGAGGCACAACCAGGACACCCACGATTAGCCGAAGACACTAATGCCCGATTTCACCAAGAGCCCCTATATTTAGGGGACCTTTTAACGTGTTTTGGGGGACTGTTTTATATGAAAACAGTCCCATAAGTAACGTTAAAAGGTCCCCTAAAGTATAGGGGCTCTTGGTGAAATCGGGCATAAGTCCTACAATGTAATAGGTGGCAAGCTTATCGGCAACTGGGCACATATCTAATCCCAAGCAGCATTTTTTTATTAGATAATTGGAAAAACCAAATTTTCTTTTTGTTGTCCAAACTCGGGATTCGAGCCCGGGACCTCGTGCAGTCAAGTTCAACACCTGAACCGCTAGACCACAGAGGCGAAAACTAAATAAAATGAATAAATTTGCAACTTCGCCAAAAAAATATACGTACGTATTAGGTATAATGCGACTAAACAGGAAATACGATGTGTACTACATGAATCAAAACTAGGTATATTGGCTTCACGCAAGACACAATAATAAAAAGTAAATCAATATTACACAAATTAAATCTAACCCCATAGTACGGAAATTATATGCTTGTGTTATGGGTGTACGTCAACGATACTAATACATGTTCTAAATTTTATATTTTCCTTCTTATATTCGGTGTAAAATTTACGCCTCAGGTTAAACGGATTCTCGTTTTTATTTAATATGCTATCAAGAAGACCAGTTCATGTTAGTAATAAGGTATTCCATGTGAACAAATTTGGGGCAAAAAAATCGAGATTTTTCAATCAAATTTTCTGTAGGTAGTCACTTCTTTGCAAGCTTTTTCTTTTTCCCGGTTAATCCTGGTTATTACCCAACTCTCGACCTCTAAAGTCATTGGCCTTGGCATATCTGTCAAGCCAAACCTAGCCAACCTTTCTTGGTCTAATTCTTATGTCTGGCACTTTTAGATCGTGGCATTTATTCTTTTATTACTATTATATCTACGATACGTCTATGCATTTAAAGCAATTGTAGCACAAGTAATAGAGGTGTCGTTACATTTTTTTACTAGTATATGGGAGACTGACGTGCAGCAGCTCAGCTGGGCTCTATATGGCTATTGGCCGTCTTGTCGGTCGAGTGGCTAGCGTACACGACTAACAACACCAACCATCCGCGAGGCTCGGGTTCGTTTTCCGACGAAGGCAGGCATTTGTGTGATAAACATTTAGATATTTCCGGGTCTGGGTGTCTGGTATATTTTAAAGTATTTTTATGTATTAGCATCTTTGACTAACATTACAAAAGCATATAATTGGATTGTTAGATTCAATTTGCATAACTTGTCCAGGAATACTTATTTATTATTTCCGTGTTCCGTTCTGGAGGGTGGAATTAGGCCTCGTGGTTTGTTAGTGGAGTTAGAGAAGTCCCTACCCTACGACCAATAGTAATAGGTTATATGTATCTCTTATCTATATACTAATATGATGTGATGCCAAAACTTTAAACCCTTTTTACGAAAATTGTGCTCACGCAGGAGTATTAAATTTAGCACACTTATAGTTTATGTGTAGGAGAAGTGCAGAACGCTAATATTTTTCAATAATAATGTTTATAAAGTACATTAAATCAACAAATAAAACATTACCCACACTATCATGCATTTGACACACACAAACAAATATATTAATGATAACGATGAAAGATCACAGATGGCGTACTAAAAAATTTGGCAACAAAGTAGTTGGTCTTGAGAAATGAAGATGGCGTCCTTATCAACAAGATATTAAAATTTATTATGGTCGAATTTAGACCAATGGGTGACCACTAGTGTATAATAAAGAGTTAACAATAACAATGTTTAGATATAAATATTTTAGTCATAATTTTAATTTATTGTCGATGCCAGTCCAGTTCAGGGTTCATGTACCTATCCGGGATACATAACCAATAAAACGTTAATAACATTTTTGTTTACAGCATGGAATGGGGATACCATCAGTTGGAATTCTTCTTCATGAGGTCATAAAGCTAATGTACCACGCGAAAGTACGAGATCCTGTGTTCTTCAGAATAGGCACTTGTGGAGGTGTTGGGTATGAGGGAGGCACTGTTGTGATATCAGAAGAAGCTGTTGATGGAGCTTTAAGGAATGTCCTTGAATTGGTATGATTTATTTTTCTCATAAGAGTACCGATGTAATACAGTATAACAAATCGTAAAGGTATGTTTAAGACAAGGTGGAAGTTCCACGATCAAATCCAAGGGTGGTGTCGTGAGTTTCCGAAACTGGCGTGTTTGTATGAAAAGGGTAATGAATGTGGAGGAAGCCTGCTAACCCTTAAGGGACTTTGCGTGAAGATTTGTATGTATGCAGTAATAGGGAGAAAATTTAGATTTTCCTTTATATTTTTGTCGCTTTTGTGGTTTAGTGGTCTGAGGAATTGATTACAGAAGGTCTAGAGAACGATTCTTGAGCCGGAAAAATCAAAATGTGTTTATTTTCAATATTGTAACAAATACAACGTTGCCAACGTTGTATAAAAGGATTTAAGTAAGTAGGATTTTATCACATTGAATGGTAAAGTAACAGTAAATAATAAACCTTGAGATTATTGTGGCTTATAACTTATACCTCTGCATACCTTGGTGACACGAGCTTGAAGATACCTATTTAGTTATACGAATATTGGATTACAGACAGTTCTTGGTAAGACCATCCAACGGCCAGCAAAACTAGACCGGCGCCTAGTCCGGGAACTAAAAGGATTATCAGACCCAGAAGACCCGTATGACACTGTCACTGGAAAAACAATGTGCACTTACGACTTTTATGAAGGTGATTAAACATTTATTTATTTTTTTATTGTACAAAAAACAGTCACAAAGCAAGTGAATATAAAATATAAAGTTCCTTCGGCTAATGTAGAATCGACACAATTCATGAGTATATACTATGCATTGGCGGGGTGGAGTGAGGGAGAAATAAAAAAGGCATTATACACTACTCGCTTGTGTATACGACTGTCGCGCCTGCGCACGTCTCATTTAACGGTTTTATTCCACGGTTTTTTGTTACGTTTTTACTATCACATATTTTCCAGTTCGGTCGCGCAACAAAATCCCTATCTTCTCCAAGCCTGCAGTAAAGGAACTTCGTTCCAAAAATATACAAAAGTCCGTGTTGCTTGTGTTGGTCATGGTCTCCTGTGTAGTTTAGGCCATCAGCCTCCCTGCCAAGCAGCTCGTAAGAGGCTAACTAAGGTTAATTGGGTCATTACGTTGGGCCAATAGTAGTAGAACGCTGTGCTGCAACTTGTCTGAGTAGGGATCCACCGTCATTCCTGCCGACATAATGATGGTGACACGATTAGCCTAACACCTCGACGGCATGACTGCAACGCACCTGCTATATCTACGGTGTCTATAGGCCACGGCTAGCGGTTATGAGATACGTGTGTTTGTTCGCTTTCTTATCACATAAAAAATACAGTGGGCGAGAATCTAAAAGATTTTTCCAGGTTATTCAAAGTAGACTTCAATGCTTAAAATATTAAATGTTAATAAAATGCCATATTTACCTCCATATCCACCTTTTTTATGATATTGGAAGTCAAACAAGCAGACGGATTTCCTGATGATAAGAAAGTCACGCCGCCTAGAGACACCAAAGATGGTATTGGTGCGTTGCCAACCTGAGTCCAAAATGTTAGACCTCGAGAACAGACCACGAGAAGAATTCGAGGCATTGGCAGTATTTTAAAAAATACTGCCAACGCCCCGAATTTAATGAGAAAAATTTCAGAGATTCACAGAGTTAATAGTAAAAGAAAGATTATTCAACTTAACAAAACGGGGAACCATCAAAATTTCAAGAAGTTGTGCGTGATAATAAGATCAGATCCACAGAATTTGAAATTTTATCCAGATTCAGGCTTAGTGGCAATGAGACCACCTCGGAAGTCACTCGTGGTACACTCTTTCAAATATAATAATAAATAACTTTTAAAATAACGGCGAAATCTATTAACATACACAAAAATATATGACTGTGTTGTATGTTCACAACTTCATCTTTTTTGAGCTATTTATCAGTTAAATGATATGTAAATGTCTTAAAAATATTCGTATTGAAAGCGTTGTTGAGTGAGAGCAGCTGCTTTTATCAAGCATACAATATGTGCTTAATAAAAATAACTTGCCATAGGCAACCATTTAGAAGAAATTGTGGTATTATTGAAGGCCTCAAACTCTAAAAAAATATTAATAATTATAATATGAGAAAAATTTAATACATTTTTTTAAATATAAAAAATGTTCCTTACCCTGTGGGTTTCGTAATCTTTTGAAATAATGTAATTTTAATAATGTATTTTTAGAACATACCAAATTAATGACCTCAGGCGCTTCTTGCATGGATATCATTTTTATAAACACATCACGAATAAATAGTTCAGTAATTACTCTGACATACCCTACTCTCGCTTCCATTCAACAACGTTGGGATAGGCACAGAAATGCAAAGCGAGACTAGCACCTTGACTCAAAACCTCGCTTTCCATTTGGTTTTCTCATTCAAGAGTACACTTTCTTGCAATCACCTTCAATTACTATTATAATACTAGTTGCCCGGTACGTGCTTCGCTACGTATATTACCACCATATGACTGCGTTAATGAAGTAAATAATACCGCGGCCGCGGTAAATTAAAAAATAATCTAGTAGCGGGCCAGTAAATTATAATTAATCTTGAGTCAGGCCGGTTTATTAAGACACCGAAATATAGCAGTAAAAATTACGATTATAAAGCGTTGAATAAAGATAACATAAGGATTTTTTTATTATTTTACAATACTTTATTAAAATAAAATCTATTTATGAAGTCCTAACATATGTAATATATATGTTTGAAGTATCGATTCAGTATCTTAAATGTTCAAATTTCAATAGTCTTTTAACATTTCGACCATTATTTTTTTAAGGAGGTTCATATTTTTGCTAAAAAAACCCTCGGCGGGCCGGATTCGGCCCGCGGGCCGTAATTTGCCCACCCCTGTTTAATACGATGTAGTGAAGCACATAAGAGAAAAAATTAGACACTTGGTGACATTTACTTTTCAGTTGATACATAATATTATGTGAGTGAAAATCACTTTTTGTACTAATTAATGTTCAATCAACTGCCGAATACTTGTTATTTTGCACACCACAACAATCATAATATGACTCTTTGTTACTGTCTTGAACTATTATGAAAAAAAAGTTATGCCGAGTATTTTTAAGGAAAGTAAATTCCTCAAAAGGGAGGAGGTTGTCAATTTGTCCGTATGTTTTTTGTGTTTGTTGGGAACTCGGCCAAAGTAATAACTTTGTCAAGCTATGTTAAATATCTATATAAGATAATAAGCTTTTTCAATAAACTAAATGGTTAATAAAGTCTCATTTATTTATTCACAAGGCCAAGGCCGTCTTGATGGCGCCTTCTGTGACTTCACGGAGAACGACAAGATGGAGTACTTGGAGAGTATTCACAAATCTGGTGTCGTCAACATAGAGATGGAATCCCTAGCATTTGCAGCACTTACGCATCACGCTGGCATAAAAGCTGCAGTAGTGTGTGTCACACTCTTGGATCGGCTGAAAGGGGACCAGGTACTTTCTTTAACTATGTTCAGCGAAAACTTATCTGAATCAAAGTCGCCGCGTCTGACTTAAACGAAACTTTCGTTGTTATAGCCCTGATGATACTTAAATATACAATACGATTAGTAAACTGCAAATATCTACTAATTAGTATTGAAGAAAGCTTTGTTAATCCGTGGTCCGAATGTTCTAGTAAAATTATTAAAATTTTCACATAACCATATCTTCTTTTGTTATTTAAGCCGGTCGAAACGAAATTAAAAAATAATACACAATTTATAATTTATAATGTGGGACTATTGAACATCACACGTATTAGGGAGTATGAAGGGGGTGTAATCTTAAACCTTACCATGTACTTACTACGAGTATCACCAAGTCGTAGGGCAGTTAGAACATGTTTCAATAACACCATGTGGTAAATCGTCGGTCCAGAAAAAATTGAGTCGATATAAACCAGTCTTTCCCAAAGTGGTCGATAACGCCCCGTTGTGGGCACTGGTGTAGTCTAGAGGAGGCGGTAAAGAAACCTGAATAAAATGTTTTTCAACTCCAGGCGAAACAAATGTGTTATTGAGGTTTTTGACGAGAAAGAAGTGGGATGGGGGCACTACAAAATAACTGATTTTTAAAGTGGACGTCATATGGAATAGTTTTGTCGACCCCTAATATAAATTATTATAACTGATCTGCAGGTATTAGCGCCGAAGGAGGTATTAGATGAGTGGCAGCAACGACCAACAAAGCTTGTCTGCCGTTACATTAAACGGTTGGTATAACTAAATATGTTCATATTTGTTAAGTTTTAAATATTTTTTATTTGCTAATTCCTCCGATAGATCGTGATCCGATTATTTCGACCAATGGCCAGACCTTGTTCAATTCACTTAACCTGAACATTTTTTTCTTATGTGAAATACAGTTAAATATAATTTAAAATCAAGTAGAAAGTATCGACCTAGGTACTATTCATTTACTTATGTATAGGCTTTGACAGGTATCAAGTATATGGTATAGTTACATATTTTAGTCAACTTCGTAAATTTCGTGTCTGTTGCAAAAGCATATACGTACCCAATTATACGTATATAAAAAGTAAAGTCTTAAAAACAGTGCAATTTTATATCATAAATTAATTTTAATTTGTGATAGTTAATAATATGTTCTAGCAAGAGGTTTCCTTGATGAGGGGATCTGGCAAATGATATTTTTTCTTTACGTAAGGTTCTCCTAAAACAAGTGTTAAAATTTTTAGTTAGTGCATTTTATAAAATATATCCACAAAAAAACGTGACTTAAATCACTTTTGATTCCCAACATCATGGTACGTTTTCTCATTTTAATTACTGCATATTATAGATTAGTTTTTTTAATTCAATTAATAAACTTACTGAATGATATATCAATAACGGATCGAGTATTAAATGGAAGAGTTTTATCGACATGGAGTAAATTGAATAAAAATACGTACAATGTCCTGGACATTCTCTAAAAATTTGAACACCCAATTTGGAAGGACCTTATGTAATTCCGATGAAAATACATACAGTACATACATACAGTACACAAAATTTAGTTATTAGTATTTTTTACATGCCTTAGATCCTTGCCAAAGTCATGGTCGAAGCTTTACAGTACCCTATCGTTACCTCTTTTGTCAGAAGCACACGCTGGGAAACTTAAAAGTCTGCCTGTGCGTGGATCTCGGTCTATCACATAGATTGACTTTTTTTATGAGACATATTTTTGATACGATACTGGCTCATATTAGCAAGTATAAGTAAAATGGCATATTTTTTCTATAGGTATTTACAGATGAAAGGACGTTTGTCTTTAGAAGGCCATGGGTCAATAGCTGTGAAAAGTCCTCGTCGGTTTAAGTTGGTTCAGCAAGAATCGGAAACCTATGATTAATTTACCTATAACCTTCAAAATAAATATTGTTAGTCAAGGCATGTAAGACATAACGAATTGGACCTAATTAGATCTGATTTATTTGCAAAATAATGTTTGGTGTCACTGCCATTTTTGTTTGGTTTATAAATGAAATGTGTTCACGCATTTTCTAGATGTAAATTGTTTACATTAATGCGGGGCCGGATTAAGCGTAGGCCTATAATAAATGCTATCGCGCGACTCTTGGAGTTTTTTTTTATTTCCACCCAAAATACTCGTCCTGGCAGAAGGATGACGATTTATTTTAATCTAGTCTAGGTTCCCATTTTATTTCGGAAGGTTCTTAGGTTTAAGCCTTCAAAGGCTTCTGATTATATAATCCGTTATTATGTGTATGAGGAAATGTTTTTTGGTTTGTCATATTATACGAAAATTAGCATGTATACCCACAGTTCATGCTAATGGTCGTTTATTTTTCTTAAGGAAATTTGAGAACTTTATCTTTTTTTTACATTTGATCTTTATATTTTGATAAGTTCCTAAGTTCTATACTGCACATAGTATAGTCTGAATATTTTTATTACAATTAAAAAAGAACTTTTTTTGTTGACAATATAGATAATATCTTTATGGAACCGATTATATATTAAAGTGACAAGTAAAACAAAGTTTCTGTTTTTGCATTTTTAAATTATGGACCTTAAATATTTAAAATTAAAAAAAGTTAAATTGTCACGGAAGTATTGCTTTATTGTAGTATATTTACCTCATAATCAAGATTCTAAAAATTTTAAACTTTTGACGCTTCTAAAATATATTCCCTATCTATATCTTTACCTACATATCTTTTTAGAGCTGTAATTATTGATATCGCTAATATATTTTTGAATCAATTTTCCCAAATGCCAGCAGTACTTTGGAATGTATATTTCATAATAATTAGAATAATAAATATCAATGAAAGTTGCTGTTAGCAATGAGTGCGTGACTTTCAAAATTACTTCCTGTACTAAACATTCTCAAGGTAATACAGAGCTGTCTGGTTGTACCTATAATAAGGTTTTTTTGAACTTATAAATGAATTTTTGAACTATGATTTTTTTAACTATAAATCTACAAATGTTTTTTTGAAATCTTAAATTTAGAATATATTTTTCAATTATCTTTATTTTCAATACTACCTTTACTTTTTATCAAAGATGATGCTACCTATTGTGGTTTAAATCTTGATGTTCAGAAACAACTTATTGGCGAAACAATATATTTTCTTTTTTAGAAATTTCCCTGTTTTGCTATTTCGGTGGGAAATACCTAGTACAGATCCTATCCCATATCCCATAATCCCATAAGGAAATGAAATTTTAAAAAGTTGAATTCAGACTTTAACTTAGGTAATTGTTTTGCCTTATGATATATTATGTATAGTGCTTATTATATTATGGACCACATGGGCTATTTTGTTAGCTGGACTTTTTTTTCTAAAATAATTTTATGAACATACTTATTTAAAAATTATGTAGGTTAATCCAGGGTGGATTAATAGACTGGAATGTTATAAATGGACAAAACTGTGTTTGAATTAGATAGTGAAAATGGATAATTTTACCAAAAAATTATATTGTTTTTTTTTAAGTTAATTCCCGCTAATGAGTAAAAAAAGTATAAAGTTTGCAAATCAGCTGGCAACAGCTGGTGTTATATCACAATTCAATATTTGAACTTAAAATGATAAGTTCGTTATGGATATTAACTTCAACTGAATTATTTATTTATTGTTGGCATTGAATTTTAAATAATTTCAATAGGTATTCATATCGACTTTTTATATACACATTTTAAAGACACGAACTCAACTTACGCGAACCATTAATTTATGCCAATATTTTATCTTTGGATATTACACAATTACTCTGTTTTCCGATCATCGTTGTACATCGAATGTAGTAAGTACTATTGAACCGACTAACAAATAAGTAGTCCATTGTATTCAACGTGCTTCCACATGTGATTTGACTGTTATACGGCAGAAATAGTGACATCTCGTTAGTGGGCCAATGCGGAAACCCCATTTGTACCAAATCGTACAAATTAAAAAAAGGTAAAGTCGAGAACTGACTATACCAATTTTTACATGATTTAGTGTTTACTTAGTAAGTCATAGGCATCATCATGTAAATGCCTTGGATTTCATCTGCATACGGCCTTATTAAACAAGTAATGTAGGGGTGTCACAACTGTGCAGTTGTTGCGTGTACAATTTTCAATGAGATAATCCGAGTTACACTGGCGTTTAATAACAAAGATGTATAATAAATCAATATACAAAGTATAATTAAATGTAATAGTAATACTTTCTTTACTATTTAATAAAACACATCAATATTTGCTTTAATAATTGGATGTAACGTTTTATGCGTTTTTACTGCGTTTTTTTTAAAGTGTAGGTACGCAACTCGTTATAATGTAAATGAAATAAAATACCGGAGATGTCACTATAGAAGTTTCAATTGTTGTATGTTTGCTTTAAATGTTTATTATTACGTTAATATACATAGACGTAGAGTTGCAATTAGCATTTTATAAAAAGTTAAGCTTCACTGTTCAAGTTATTGGTTATTAATATACACTTAATGTAGATGTAAGATAGTGTAAGAACAGTTAAAATATTAATTACTGTCTTGATATATTTCTATCACTGCAATTAATATTTTAAGTTTGAATTGTGACCTATATTAATAGCACCAATATTAAAAAAAATATCATAAGATTCGGTTTAAGGCAAACCTGCGTTATTTTAAACAAAACTTATTGTATTTTAACGTATTTTAATAATTGATGTGAATAAACTAACTTCACTCGTTATTCACAATAGACACTTACCTAATAAACTAAAGTATTTATCTATCACGGTCACATTTTGTAAATTTCGAAATAACCTATTTATTTTAGTTATTATTTATTCTTATATAGTGTCGCTATGTACTTAATGCTACATAATTTGAATATAATAAAACTTGTTGGTCATATTTAACATTTGTGTGACATTGGATATTAGAAATTGTTTCTTACGACTTACATATATGTACTTGTTAGAATAGAACCTGTGACAGCCCTGGCTGAAAAGTTTCCTTCTATTTACCTCTTTTGCTAGTACATTTATGTGCAATATATAACAGTTGACGATGTTTTAAGTTTACACTAGGCTGCTTAAAAATCATATTTAATAAATACACAAGTAGTGATCGCACACCAATCTTTTGAAACAGAAATTAACTTTAATAAAAATGAATATTTATTTCATTTCAAGTAAGATTAATTGTTTAAAATTATTTAATAAACATGATATTTACATAGGGCTTTTAATTAAGCAATATTTTATTTATATTAATTATTTATTTTTATTAAAGCCTAACAACTATACGTTTGTAGCGTTGGTTATTTCCACGCTATCATGAAATGTTGAATTAAACTATTTCTAACTATATTTTATGTAACTTTTGACAACCGGTGAAAATGCATTTTAATAATAAGTTGTTTTTGACAGCTGTCAAACTTAAATAAATAGTTGGATTAGGAGAAATGATATTTCTAGCAAACAAAATAAATCTGCCAATATACTAGCGCCACGCTATGATAGCTGGTTTGATGTTTGTATTGCCTAGGTAAACATTAATATTTACATCTTATTAAAACTTTTTATTTATTTAATTACTGGCCATAATAGTTTTAAATAAAAGAATATATATTTTTGTATTTAAATCAATAAACGATTAACTATTTATACATTACTATACTATTTCTAATCATTTATTTAACTAATGACACCATATAAATAAATATTGTGTGGTTATTAAAGAAAAATAAAGATCCTACATAAATTTGACAGCTGTCAAAAGTAAAATACTTATTTGGACTGTGTACACATTATAAACTAACACACACATTAACTAATTATATTAAAAGGTAAGCTGTAAGAACTTGTGAATATTACATAGTTGTAACATTCGTCCTTTTCCAACTGAATTCTTCAACTTCACAAGGTCTCCCAAAAGTCAACGATTCTGTAAATTAAAATTGCTATCGGAGAATACTAAATAAAATTGCAACATTATTGTTTCATTTAGTAAATGTAGTACGATTAGTCATTTAAAAAAATACAAAATTTTAATATGTCTGTCATAAGTAGAACTGAATAAGTAGATGATTTAACTTCACAATGTATTCAACTATTTTAGTAATCAATTTAACCCTAATTAAAAAAGTGTTAAAAACTCATCTTCAGTTACAAAATAAGCCGATGAGTTTTGGAACATCCTTCACGTTATTATTGCACTGTTTTTAACGTATGATACGAATGTTTAAGGAGCAAAAATAAATAAGTCCGTTTTGTAAAAAAAAGAAACTAATTTGTTTGCGAGAATTATGTATTAAAAATTTGTTGTAAATCATTAAACCACATTGTGGTGTGCAAATATTTTATTCTTAACAAAATTGTTTGTTTTTATTTGTTATACAGTAATTGTAAAAAATGTAATTGAAGAAATGTTTTAGTTTTACCCATTAAGTATTGGTTACTTAAAGAGTAAAATCAAAAGATTTCATCAATTCATCTACATCTACTACTGAATCCCAACCTAGCCAGTCGAAAGTAAAACGATAAAACAAACTCCTTGGCAACTAGGAAGAAAGAGTTTATGATAGGTCTTAAACGAGTATACTTATACTCCAAATACCTGTAATCCTACATAATATGCAGTAACTACATGTACTACATGAAACAAAAAAACAGATGCCGTAGTCATACTCAGGTAAATAATAATTATATCAACAATTTACCAATGTGGTTAAAAATTAAAATAAATCAAATTGCACATTTGTGTAATTTGGATAAACATAATTCATAGTTCACTTTCATAATTTTTTATCAATTTTGATCTAACTTTAGAGTAAATAAGTAAATTACGTATAATGTAATAATTTTCTTGTGTCATATAAAGATTAATATAAAGAAATACATACATTGATACCAAAATAAATATTGCTAATTTCAATGACAAAAAATACCCATTTTTTTCAAAAGTGGACTTATTCGTTTTTGCTTCCATACCTTAATTTACATAATAGAATATCGACACATATTTTATCTCAAATATATATTGGAAATGTTGATGTTAATGAAGTTAAAGTTAGAACAGTTTGTACAAATAAGAACATAAAGGTGTTTTCATACTGATAAATTATCCGTTATTTACAATAAGCAGATGAAAATATATTATACGTTGTAATGGCATGCTAATGTTTATGATAATATTAAATAAAGGGATTTGTTTCCAGAACAATTGGTTTTAATTTATTTTGGTAGATACCTATTGGTGCCGATCTTCGGCCAAAATTAATAACCTATCTAAGATTAAAGATCGTGCTATTTTAGATCAGCTGCTAAGTAACCGCTGTCATTTTTCATAAATTAACAAAAAAATCTTAGCAACAAAACTGTAGAAGTTCTATCTTTATCTGTAAATAGGTTATTAATATTAGCCGCTAGATGATACTTAGGTGAGATATTTAGATATATGCTATTTTTTTACTGAAACTAAAAAAAAGGAGATGGAACATTTTGAACATGCCAATGATAAAGGACATAGCTTCACACATCAAGTTATAGACTACACAACTTAACAGTAAACATATTGTGCCATTTTTAAGGGAATGAAAAAAAACAATTTAGGTATTCCATTTCTATTTCATATTTTAATACAATTCTTATGTCTGTTGACCAGTTTAAAAATTTATCTAAGATATTTATTCGATTTCTTGTTTCTTTTCAAATAGCAAATATTTTTTATGCAATAGTAATCAATTTAGGATATGGGTTGTACTATTCCATGAATTCCATGAAACGTAGCATATCTAGACTAATCCAAATTAATTGCAAGTTTCTACCTAAACTCCGGGTTCTGGGTTCGATCTCCGGGTTAGGCAACAAAAAGAAAATCCGTTTTATCAATCTATATATATAAAAATGAAACCCGTTTTTCTTGGTCACGGCATCACGCATGAATGGCTGGACCGATTTCACTAATTCTTTTTTTGTTGTATTTTTCATTATTAGGAGAAGGTTCTTACGGAAAAAATATTAAGAAAATCTCTCAGAAATATTGAAAAATATACATTTAATTTTGCAGTTCAAATTGAATAGGTACTCATACGTAAGATAAATCAGCTATACAAAATAAAGTAGTTTCTACTATTCTTCTATCATTGCTATGCTAAGGCGGTACGAAGTTCGCGGGGTCAGCTAGTTTCCTAAGAAAAACAACGTTCCCCGGGATTCCCTGGTTGGCAGTAGGTTTGCCACCTCAATATGACATTGTGGGGCTTAATGTCTTCGACAAGTCCTGAGTACCAAAATTACACCACTGCCTAAATCTTCGTGGATACGAGCGTGGACACAATCTGACAGAACTAAATATATTTTCTCTGTTTCTTGCGTTGAAAGAAATCTATAACTTAAAAAACTTTAGCCAGACAGGTTTTGTGAGGATTGTAAGGTCTGGCACTCGATAGTCTCTGCCTACCTCGCAAGAGACTTGGCGTGAAGATATGTATGTATGTAAGTTTAGTCATCGCATAGCACAATTACTTCCATTCAATTGATTTAGTTTTGGAAGCATGGAGAAGGTATTTTAGAAATTAGAATCCCACTCCGTTTGTCAAGCGCGTAGCCAGCATTTTATATATGTAGAGGGTAGCAGCAAAAAAGTCTTAGACAGTTTTGTTTTATCTTATCATCATTTTAATATAATGAGTATCTCACAAAAGTACTTGGTGAAGGTGGAATAATAATTGAAAACAACAAATGATAAATAAATTTTCACAAAACCTTTTTAAATTTCTGTATCAATTCCATGATTAATTTTCTTTCATTTTTTTAGTTTAAGAGAAGTAAAATCGCCCTAGACAAGATTTGACCCTGTAACCTTTTATCCCAAGCCGACAAATTCTCTCTAACCATTTCAGCTACTGAGGATTCAAGTCCCGTGGCCAAATTTTTAATTCCTTTCTTTACCGTTAACGCTGGTAGCTATGTCCCATACACAGATACACAGTTCTGAGTACCTACTAAATGAGTTAATCGTTACAAACGAAAATAATATTTATAATGGCCATAACTATCATTTCTCTGGACCATAACTCACCGGGACGCCATTGCGAATTGGCCAGCGAAGTTGCCATGGCTAGGTCTAGCGTTCCTGAATCCTGCGTCGCCATTCGGTCGCCGAGTGCGTTAGCCGTCATATACCTATCTCAATATGAACTAGTTGGCGACGTCGCTGACCACGTCGCCATGGCGTCCCAGTGAGTTATGGCCCTAAAAGTGTTTTATTTTTATTTTAGCACTTGCTTTGTGCTTGGGTTAAATTTCTATAAACTTTATAGAAAGAAATATTTCTTGTCTACCATCAACATAAATAGTCAATTTAAACAATTTTAGATTATTTGGACAGTTTGAGGTCTACGTTGGGTCTACGTGAATGATCTCGTAGGGGAGTGCAGATTCCCCTTTTGCCCATATCTTGCCAGACAACAAAACATTTATTGATGACTTGTTCTCCTTAGTTTGAATTATATATATAGGTTTTATACTATAGAATTATATATATAGTATAAAACCTTTTACCTTATAGACATAACAATTTGCTTTTAGAAATAAGTAAGCAGATAAGATATAAATAATAAGACCCTCCCTATACGGAGAATTATTTATATCACTTTCCTATTGTGTTTATTCTTTTTTTTTTCATCATTTGTTAACGTAAAATAAACAAACAAATGAATTATTTCCATTTTTATTCGAATTATATAGGGAATACAATAATTTTATTGTGCACAAAATATAAAAACTTGCAACTAGATACAAAAACTTTAAAACTAAAGAACTGCAATATAAATAACATATATATTCTTGAGTGGCGGCCCTTCACCGGAGGACGTAGTGTTGGACGACCACCCGGTGGGTGGGATCTGGTCAAAGTCGCGGGGAGTCGCTGGGTACAAGCGGCTGGTGACTGTGACTTGTGGCGCTCTTTTGGGTAGGCCTATGTCCAGTAGTGGTTGTCCTCCGGCTGATGATAATGATGATGTATAGGGGAAACAGTATAATTATTGGCACCTTAAGCAAATTTCTCACTTAGAAAGTCTATAGAAAATAAATTACTTACAATATCAACTGCAAAATATTGATTTCCTGTTGCCACATTATCTAACTACAATTCTAACTTAATTTAGAGTGCTCAAATATGACCTAATTTGAGTTATTAAAGAAAATTTAAGAAAATGCATGAAAGCACTATTGTTGGCCCGCTTTGGCATAATTATTGCCCCCAAAATATGTATAATGATTGGCAGTGCTAATTATTATATCAGTGGTGTGCCAATATTTGTAATCCAAAGAGAATAGTGATGGGAAATGAATTATACCTACTAAAATATACGTAGAAAATACATTTATTAGATATCTAGGTATGCTGATATTATAAAGCTGGAAAGTTTTTTTGTTTGGTTGGTTGAACGGGCTAATCGCAGGATATACCTACTGGTCCGAATTGTAAAATTATTTTTGTTGAATAGTCCGTTTGTTGAGGAAGGCTTTATAACATCACGCTAAATCGTACAAGTACAGAAAAAGAGTGGTTGGAACCCTGATGGTAAGAAATTGACGCCGCCTAGAGACACCAAAGGTGGTCATGGTGCGGTGCCAACCTGATATTAGGCCTCGAGCAAAAGTAAGTTTACTGGCTACCTTACCCTCCGAACCGGAACACGTCAACGGCGTGAAACAAGTCAGATGTCACGGTGTTAGTGACGGTGAGCCTATGCTCGCCTTTTACGAGCTGCCTGGCAAGGAAGGCAGATGCTCTATTCTATTCGCACGGGTGGACTAACTTCTTAGTTATACTATAGGTGTAGCTGAAACATGAGGTTCGAAAAATATTTAGTTTTCACAATTTTAAGTATAATACAAATAACGTTTTAACAAAATTATGCTAAAAATATTATTTTCTTTAAAAAATGTGAGAATTTGTACCAAGTACGAGAAAAGTATTAAAATGAAAATACCTTTTTTTATTGACACTCGGATGTGATCAGTATAAAAAAATGCATACCTTTAAGCTTAAAATATTCTAAGTTCTATAATTCTAGTAGGTAGAAAACTGTTTATTTTTCAAAATAAAAATCGAAAAGGTCTCACCATCATCGTTTTTATCGTTCTAGCTTCATATTACAGTTTCTTTCCTCTTCCTTTTTTTGAATGTTGTTTATAAGGAAGAAGAGGAGGCCACATGCCACTTGGTTACTAAAATCGTGCAATGTAATAAAATTCTGATTAATGTTATAAAAATAATAAATAACATTCCGAATAATTTGCGGTAATATAAATTAGTTTGCTGTACTTAATTAAACTTTATTTTACGCTATGAAAAAATGAAGGTTTGCATTTTTTAGAATTAATTAAATATTTTTGCTACTTATATCAGTTTGATCAAGTGAGTTAAATATAAAACAGTAATGTATTTGTAAAATAAGTAATTGTTACCGAGAGTCCTTTTAAGGTACTTAACGGGATAAGTAGTGGTCCTTTTCCAAGATGTAATCTTTTTCCATGCAAAAATTTACTAAAATTAGTTTTGAAAACGGTATATATTTACATACAATCATACACTTACAATTGTAATTTTAATAGCGAATCGCCAATGTGACGGATTATAGAAAAACAGAGATTAGGTCCATGAAGCTATAGACTACTACTAGAGATTACACTCCTAATAAGGAACTCATGCGATTTCCAAATATGACGCTGACTCTCTCTACTGTACCGGTCTCTCTCATTTCAACTTTGTCAAGTGACTTTACAAGACTCTCTAAAGGGAAGCCGGTACATTAGAGAGAGAGAGTTTCTTTGTTAGGAGTGTAACCTCCGGTTGTAGTCTCTAGCTTCATGATTCAGTCATTTAAAAGATTTTTTTAACCAAAAGTTCACACCTTTTTTTTATGATATTGGAAGGCCAACAAGCAGACGGATTTCCTGATGGTAAGTAATTGACACCGCCTAGAGACACCAAAGGTGGTAACGGAGCGTTGCCAACCTGAGGCTGGGATGTTACTAAAGCAAAAGTAAGTTTTAAAGGCTACCTTACGGCGTCATCAACGCGTCAACGGCAAGCACTGACGTTATGGCGGTGGTACCAATCCTGGCGAGTCGTGGCGAAACTCTACGTGTCTACCACCCAGTGGAATATCACGCGGTTAGTAATGGTAATCCCATGTTCGCCTTTTACTAGCTGTCTGGCAGGAAGGCATATGGTCTATCCTGCAAAGCCCGGACTAACGCTTCTTATCTTATCTGATTTAAAAATTTAAATCAATTGCCTAATACGGATATAAAAGTCAGCCTAATAAAATATGTTTGCAAAAACTGTTAATTAGAACTTAATTAGGTAATTATTAAGTTGAACGTCACTCGCTGTGCGCGTGATACATTAAAATAAACGTTAAATATTACACCTATTGACATTTAGCTGAAACCTAGTACTTTATAAAGCAATGAACATAAATTACTTTTCTAAGATTTATTCTTTATCTTTTTGAAATGAAATAAATGTTTTTGTCTCACGCAGTGCCGAATTACCCATTATTCAGAGCAGGTAAGTCGCCTCTGTAGTCTAGCAGTCTGACTTGACTTCTTGAGGTCCCGGACTCGATTTCCGGGTTGGGCAACAAAAGTATTAGAAATTGTATAATTATAATTTTCTAATAAAAAAAATGTTGCCTGGGATTGGATATGTGCCCGGTTGGCGATAGGCTTGCTACCTATCACATTGTGGAACTATGTGGCTTTGGCTAGTCGTGGGTGCCTTGGTTGTCGTGGGTTGTGCCTCTGCCTTCCCCTACAGAGATATAGGCGTAAAGATACTTTTTTTTCAGAATAACTGCCTGGGGCCCCGATTCCTACACCAAGAAAAGTGTAAAACAATTATGTGATAAAAGGTACTTCATTGAGTGAAAGTATTGTGCACTTGCTAAATACTGTTCCTTCTGTCATCGCATTTAATGCTCCAGACATGGGCTAGAGAAATGGGGCCCCGAGAATTGCATTGTCCAGGGTCATTGACAAGGGTAATTCGGCTCTGATCTAATGATGTTGGATTAGCAACTAAATGTCAGATGTTTGTCTGCCCGAATAAGTTTATTTTAGGCAGTACAAGTATGATTATTGGCCAATTACAACTAACATTTTTTTAATTATTTTTTGAAGGCAAGCAAGCAAAAAGGATTTTCTTATAAGTACACTCCATCTATAGACACTAGAGTTGCTGTTGCTGCACTGCGAACCTGAAACTGAAATGTTAATGGACGAATAAATTAATGATCGTCTCTTACGAGAAAGAAGCTTGGTAGGAAACCAGTAGATCTATAATCTACAAAAGAGAAGTTTCTGGAGGTCTTTCCTTTGTATAATGGTTCGATTTCCCCAAGTTATGTCCACAGCAAGAACTTCACGTAACAGGGTTTCAAAAGTTAAAAAAGAAATTAATTTATACAATTTTGTAATAATTAAATTTATTTGGAAAATGATTAAAAGAATCAGAAAGCAGGAAAGATATTTACACAGTAAGTACTTGGAATGTAAATTGTACAATTTCAACTTAATAAGAGGACGTACCTATCTAAGAATATATTATGATGATTATTTCTTGTCGTTTTAAACTCCCGTGAATTTTGTTAATTGAGGAGAATTAAAAAATAAACATTATTTTTTTCTTACTTTTACTTTTTTTTAATATTAAAAATTTATTGAAAACTGCCAAAAAAAATTTTTAATGACAAATAGTTAAGTAGTCATTGTCTAATTAATTAAGCCATGTACAACTTACATATCGTTTGGGTTTCATTATGAAATAATTTGGAATTACAAAGATGAAGATATCAGTCTTAAAATATGGTATAAGAAGTATTATGGACTTGAAGATAAATTATTATTTTTAAACATTCATTTCTTGAGCTGCAGGAACTTCATAAGCGCATCGTGAATGAGACGTGGACTAGCTTCACTGTCTGCGGTATATCTGACTCCTCTTAGTGCGCCATCTTCGTTTCTCACTACACCGTACTCACCAACTATGAAACCATCAGATGTCCGCTCTTCAACTCTATACTTTCTAAATTGGCGACCTTCTACTACATACCCAACTTTACAATTATCCTGTTTACAATTTTCTGGATTGGCAGGTTGTTCGCCATGACTTCGTCCATCTGTCATTAAACTTACTTTTTCATCAACCTCATAATTTTTTTCGGGTTGGTGTTCCACAGGGCGATGAGGGTGGAACAAATGTGGATTATTGTTTATTGGTGAAGGCGATGTTTTTACATTATTAAACCCAGTTGAAGATGGATGTGGTTTCCAGGGAGTATGAATTGAAGGGTTTTCGTTTAAATGTAAAGATGCTGGTTGACTGTAAAATTTAGCAGGTTCACTGTAAATTTTTGCTGGTTCACTATAAATCTTAGCTGGTTCGCTGTAAATCTTAGCAGGTTCACTGTATATTTTAGCGGGTTCACTGTAAAATTTCGCTGGTTCGCTATATACTTGCGATGGCTGACTGTATATTTTGGATGGTTGGTGGTAAAAAGAATGAGAGTTATCACTATTTTGGTGTGGATTTCCATAGTTGTTCTGTCCGTTATAGTTATTTGCTTTGGGAGCATGTACAACATTAAAATTCACTGTCGATAACTTATGTTCGATTTGCGGTCTTTGCGTTGAATCTTCTAAATAGTTTTTTGAAGAGTACGAAAGTGGGATTGATCTAGCAAGAGGGACGTTCTCTAGAGACTCTTCATCTACAACAGACTGATTATTTGTATAAGGTTCGGGATTTACACGATAGGAATGTAATGATCCGAAATGATTCACACCTCTCGCTCCTTTTCTCAATTGTTTTTCTTCAACTGTGTCTTGGAAATCCTGGGGTAGGTATGTCAAATCGTCTACATCCGCTGTAATTGTAGTTGGTATTGTAGATGTTGGTATATCAGTTATATCCGTAGTTACTATTGTTTGGCTTATGTCTATCAATGGAGGGTTTGATTGAGCAAAAATATTAGGTTCTGGAGGTCTTTCCATTACGTCGTGGGATGATTTCCCCTTAGTTCTGCCCACAGCAACAGATGATGTTATCCTCACAGATATGATTTGTTCATCCTTATTGAAAGGTTCTGTGTGATTTGGTGAATTTTGAGCATTATCATATTGTTTGTGTAAATTATTTATCCTACTTATTTCATCTACATTTTCATGATAAGGCACAGGTTGCGAAGTTACCGAAGAGTATTGCAACATCTGAAATATAAAAAAAGAAATCTTTAGGCAAAGAATGTAAATGTACACAATACAATGCACAAGGAGCAAAAAAAAATTTTTTAATGATAATGGAAGGTTAACAAGCAGACGGATTTCCTGATGGTAAGAAATTCACGTCGTCTATAGAAACCAAAGGTGGTGATGGTGCGTTGCCAACCTGAGGCTGAGATGTTAGGCCTCGAGCAAAAGTAAGTTTACCGGCCACCTTACCCTCCGAACTGGAACACGCCAAGACGTTATATCGGCAGGAATAGGTAAGGCGGTGGTACCAATCCGGGCGAGTCACTGCGAAACTCTACCACCTTGTCAGATGTCACGGTGCAAGTGACGGTGAGCCTATGCTCGCCTTTTACGAGCTGCCTGGCAGGAAGGCAGATGGTCTATTCTGCAAAGGAGCCCAGACCAACACGAGGAAAATAGGGGGCGGCAGAATATAATTTTATCATTTATATTTTTCTATATGTCTGTCTGGCTACCATGAACGCTTATAGCAATATTGTTTCCCTCTTGCGAAATGTCCACCTTTATAAGCAACTTTATGGTGTACGTCATAAGGTGGCCTTTCTCCGATGACAATTAGTATCATTGCATTAATACTGTTTTAGAGATTATGGTTCTCATATCCGCAATTCACCCCGCATCTAATGAATGCACAGAAATATACAGACAGCTTACGTACAGTAAGTAGTACTATTTAAATTATGCGCTTCGGCTTTACACTTTATACTTTTCTTTTTAAATTGGTTGATCTTATCTAAATTAAAGCGAAATGATTAATTATGTGTAATAACAATTCTATATTCCGGATTTCCGAAGTACATAACTTAAATAGTACTACTGTACATACATATTTTTACGCCAAGTATCTAGAAAGAAAGAAAATACATTTATTTGCCGAATATGCGTGGTGAAGTTGTTACAAAAATATTTTAGCTTTCCAACGTATTCTACCACATTGTGGTGTGCAAATATTTTAATATTTATAAAAGTGATTATTTAATTATATACACAGTGTTTTAATATTCAGTACCTGGATGACCGAGCTTTGCTTGGTATTGTTTTTGGAAATTATATTTAAGTACGAAAATTTAAAAAGTCTAACCTCAAAGCAAACAATCATTGACTTCGTTACTTAACAACGGACTTCGTTACTTAACAACAACAATAAAACACGAATATGACATTTTCTAAAAATGATTCCTAGCTAGATCGATTTATCGCCCCTGAAACCCCCTATATACTAAATTTCATGAAAATCGTTGGAGCAGATTCCGAGATTCCAATTATATATATGCAAGAATTGCTCGTTTAAAGGTATAAGATACACCAAATAGTTTTATTCTTATTACAATTCGAATTATAGCTTACAAACAATTTTAAAATGTTAATAAATTTAACCCTGTCTACCGTAAACTACTACTTCTACTAATACTAGTACTAGCAGGATAGACAGATAATATTGAGTGGCAACGGAAAAAAATCCCCAGGTCGGTTAGAGGTAAAATAATTTTGGAAACCGGTCCAGCAGTTTCTGAATTTTAAAACATTAAACAATAGAATTGTGTGCGTGTGTGTACTTGTTAGTGTATTCACGTAAGAAATGAAATTTCTTGGCACGAATTTTTCGTGGATCGTTACAGAAAAGAAGTTGAAAAAACATGGTTAAATTGGATTGAAGCTATACTATTTTAATATATACCTACCTACTGTACGGCGAAACAAAAACACGATTTACGCTGTATGAAATTCGGCGATAACATACTTTTTTGGAGCGTATTCCTTACGTAGGGTT
>NJDD01001619.1:7503-18370 GCA_002245505.1 Calephelis nemesis
ATATATATATATATATATATAACCAACGCTCCTCGTTTATCTAATATTAACCTACTATCAAAAACCTTGGCAGGCCAGGGCCAGATTTAAATATCTCAAGGCCTCGGGGCAACAAAGGTATGGAGACCCCTAGGCTCTAAATTTTTTAAAATAAAATTAACAATATTTTTAGTCATGTTTTCTATCAATATTTAAGAACAATACTATCCTGTTTGCACAAAGTACGGTAGGTACAGTGAAAAAAAACCTATGTAAAAAATGTTTACTTATCGATTTTTTTTAAGAAGTCTATAGTGCGGTCCACCAGACTATAAACTTCGACCCGGTTGCTTTCCCCTAAATCGGACTCTGGGCATACCCTTAACGTGCCAGGTTCCGTCTCGCAGACTAACATTTTTGAGACTATTGCACGTAACTCTCCCGATGGGGTAAGTTTACCGACGACATCCTCTAGGTCAAATTGTCTTATTTTGTTTAGTTTTACACAGGGGTAAGCAAATTACGGCCCGCGAGCCGGATCCGACCCTTGAGAGTTTTTAATCCGGCCCGCCGAGGGTTTTTTCAGAAAAAATATGAACCTCCTTAAAAAAATTAATTTTCAAAATGTAAAAAGACTATTGAAATTTGAACAATTAAGGTACTGAATCGATACTTCAAACATAAATATTGCGTATTTTATATGTTAAGACTTCATAAATAGATTTTATTTTAATAAAGGATTGTAAAATAAAGGAAAATGCCTTATACTCGTATTACGGCTATGACAATATAAGCACAATAATATTAAAGAATGTTGCCAGTGTGATATCAAAGCCTCTTTGTCATATAATTAATTTATCATTTTTAGAAGGAAAATATCCTGATCGTTTAAAAAAGTCTATTGTCAAGCCATTATTTAAAATAGGGGATAGGTGTGACATGAACAATTATAGACCAATAACTTTAATTCCAGTCATTTCTAAGATTTTTGAAAAAATAATGTATGACAAATTATACAGTTATCTTCTTCAGTTTGATTTATTAAAAAATAATCAATACGGATTTAGAAAAGGTAGGTCTACAGTTTGTGCTTGTTTTGACTTAGTTAAAAAAGTAACAGAATGCCTAAATAGTAAAGAGTTTCCCCTTGCTGTATTTTTAGATATGAGTAAAGCGTTTGATTTTGTATCACATAAAATTTTGTTAACGAAATTTGAGAGATATGGTATTAGAGGTAATTCATTACAATGGTTTAAAAGCTATTTAGAGAATAGAAAGCAATGTGTTGAGATTTCAAAAATAAGTGGAAACAGCAAGAAAGTATATACTTCAAGTTATCTTTTTAATGACTGTGGTGTACCACAAGGTAGTGTTTTAGGGCCATTACTTTTCATTATTTACATAAATGATTTACCTGATGCTATCAATCATGATTCAATTTTGTTTGCTGATGATACTACACTTCTCATCAAGAGCAAAAATAAAAACGATTTATTGGAAGAAACAAGTAAAACTTTGACTAAAGTGACAGAATGGTTAAATGAAAATAATCTAAAAATAAATCTTACGAAGACAAAATTAGTTGAATTTCAAACACATTATAGAGTTACTAAAAAATTAGATGTTATTTTAAATAATACTACTATTGAGAATGTAGATTGTACTAAATTTCTAGGAATAAAAATCGATAAATTTTGTAACTGGAAATCGCATATTGATTTACTTTGCAATAAAATCGATAGGTTTGTATATGTGTTGAGAAGAATTAGAGAAGTGTCAGGATTAAAGGCATCTCTGTTAGCATATCACGGGTATGTTTCTTCCGTTTTGCAGTATGGTATTCCTATTTGGGGGAATTCTGTAGAATTAACTAGACTCTTTAGAGTTCAAAAGAAGTGTATACGCGCGATATGTAATGTCAATCAATTACATTCATGCAAGCCACTTTATAAGTCACTTAAAATATTACCTTTGCCGTGTTTATATATATTAGCTGTATGTGTATTTGTAAAAAAACATCATCATTTGTTTCATACGAATGCTGAAGTCCTAGGTTTATCTCATTTTAGAAATAGTGAGAAACTACATGTGCCTAACCAAAAAATCAACATTTACAAAAATAATGTGTATTGCATGTCAATTCGTATATACAACAAAATTCCTGATAATCTTAAATCACTTCCATTAAGCAGATTTCGAAAAAAGGTATTCAACTTACTTTTAGAGAAAAATTATTACAGTGTCAAAGATTTTCTTGCAGATAAGAATAAATAATTTAGTATTTCTAATATGATTAATAATTGCAGAATGTCGGGTACGCAGGAGTTTGTTTCGCCGTTTCTTCTCCTGTCTGGCTAGGTTTGGAAACGGTGGTAGTTTACGGTAGACAGGGATAAATTAATTTACATTCTAAAAATTGTTGTATTAATAAATAATCTTATAATAAATACAAAATACAGTGTGTTGTAGATTGTAATTAAATAATTAAAATTAGTAATTTGATTAAAACCTATTAAATATTTGCACACCACAAGTAGGTAGAATATGTTGAAACGCTTAAATAATTTTGTAACATCTTTGTAACACTCATATTCCGCAAATAAATATTTTTTCTTTTCTTTTCTTTTCTTTATCTTTATACAACGTTTTATAATCGTAATATTTACTGCTATTTATAGGTGTTTTAATAAACCGGCCTGTCTCGAGATTAATTATAATTTACTGGCCCGCCACAAAATTTTTTTTTAACTTACCGGCCCGCGGTCAAAAGAATTTGCCCACCCCTGGTTTTACACTTTAGGCTAAACACCCCCGCAACAGGACATTGACGCAGTTATAATATCTATATAGTTTCTATAGACCACAGCTATCTCTTACTATCTAGAGGAGAGCCATGTACTTGTTCACTGTCTTATCATAAAAAAGTCTATAATTGCGTGTACCTGACATTGGCTGAAGAGGTACGGATGTGCTTTGCCCGAAGTTTGACTTGGCTCCAACCATTGCAGAGCTGTTGCAGACGGCGAGGTTTTGTATTTAATTACAATATTTAATCTAAAACCATATTAAATAGTTCTTCATAAGATGGTAATGGTTAAAACTTTTGAGATTGTAGTAAGCAACGTCATTTTGTTTATTTTTTCATAATAATTGTGAAATAGTAAAACTTGTATACTTATATTTTTTTAAAAAACATAGCGTATAGTGCTCTTATGTGTGTCTTATTTTGAGTTGAGTGTGACTACTTATAGTCAGTAAACGAGTATATAAGCAATCGTTAAACCACTGTCTAAATTAAGCAGGTGTGTTCAACATTTTCCCTTCATCGTCTATGTTTTACATTTTTTGTAAGGGTAATCTCAACATGGGACTATTTCATTAAACATATGTTAAACAACATACATGAAGATATAACAACTTAAACTTTAATTATTATTTAAATCAAAATGGCGTGTGTCACCTTCCACTTAAAATATATATCCATTTGGGTACAAAAAACAATTAAATATTGCAACATTAACAATTTCTCGCAGCTTCGCAAGCCCAAAGTTTTTTAAAAGCATTCAAAAATACCAAATTAAATTATTTCAATATTTAAAATCAAAATTTTATTAAATTATGAAGGTTGTAAGATATATTATATATATATACACAAACTTATCTACCGCTACAGACAAACCCCATTTTTATAAATATCTAGCTGTACTGGCTGATTAATTAAAATTACTTAAAAAACTATACTAAATACAAAATTACAGACAAGTAACTTAGTCTTTATTCAATCTCTAGACATATCTAATGATTAGTTAAATAAGGTTGACTATAAATACCAAAGTAAAGACAGATTTTAAGATGGCTTACACATTACTAATGTTGTTACTAAAAACCTTATCACATTCACAAATCAAACAGTTGTCAGGTGCGCTACTATGACTGCTTACTTCTGTGGGCATAGAAGGCCAAGAAGCCTTATACATGAATCCAGAAAATGTCATTGAACTCTTTAATGTAGGATCACAACATTGTTCTTGATATTGTTTGGTCATTGCTTGAGGATTTTTGAAACTGTATCTTAGAGTATACAATTACTCAATAATAAAACAGAAACCTTGATCATATAGAGAAATTATAAAGGACTTTTATATGTTATTCAAATTATAGGCTTAGAGCATATAAGTCCGTCATATTCATATTCATACTTTCCATACTAATATTATAAATGCGAAAGTCAGTTTTACCGGTACATTTTCACGGCTAAAACGTAGGCCGATTTTGATTAAATTTGTTATGCATATAGTCAAAGACCCGAATTCCAACACAGCCAACTTTTTTCAAAAATTAACCCCCCAAAGGAGTACAATTGGGTATTAAATTTGTATGAAAATCTATTCTACGCTGGCGAAGTCGCAGGTAACAGTTAGTTTCAAATATTATATTTACTTAATGGTTTATGGTTTAATGTCAACTTGAGGTTGGGATGTGACATCTCTTGTACAATTCTACTGGCCTACCTAATCGAACTGAAACACGATAAGTTATACGAGTAATTGAAACTACAGAGGACAGAAAAAGAAGTGATTAAGATAGTGAAGAAAATGTGTATTTTTATGGAAAAAAAAGTGGGTTTTAAAGAGAAAAAATATATAAGTAGTCATAGTAAATTTAAGTAATTTACTTGTGGGTCTTTCTTTACAACTATCATTCGTCATTAGTTCATGATTACAACCACACACTGGTTCGACGGATTTGAATGATTATTTTTTGTTTTCTTCACTGCATTTTAAGAAAAGGCTAAGTCAAAAATAAAGCGCATCTATACATATAATAAATCTGTAGAAGGGTCAATTATGTACATTGAAAATACTGAAAAAATAAATAGCAAGAGTTTTACTGGATCGATACCAAATCGAAATATGTGATTGAAAAATTTTTGTCTGTCTGTCTGTATGTTCAGGCATCACGTGAAAACTAACGGTTCGATTTCGACGAAACTTGGTATAATTACACTACTTAATTATTATCCTGGACATAAAATGGGATACTTTTTACCCAGAAAAAATACGTAGAAAGAAAATAAATCTTAATTTTTCAGTTTTATCGCGCGAAGACCGACATCCGCACGGACGGAGTCGCGGGCGGAAGCAAGTCCAATATAAAAACAATCTTAATCCAAATACATGTACTCAAACTCACGCACACTAACTTTTATTTTTCCGCGCCTGTTCATTGTCGGCACTTTTCGGTAGAATTTCATAGCATTGTGTAGCATTAACTCAAAAATAATATCTTACTTACTTTTGGCCTGGCGTAGAATCTGGCACTTTTATAGTCAATTTAGAACCATAGTTCGGAACAACTTCCCCTAAATTATAATCTAGCGATGTTCCATCTTCTAATTTAATTGACTCTATAGTTAAATTGCTGGAATCCAAAACCTGTAACAGATTTTTTTTTATTTTATGTAACCTCAGACCGTCAAAAACATTAGTTTTTAAATCGGCTGAAAATGTATTTGAGACAAATTGCCTAAAACCTTCGCAATTACTTTTATCTAATGCATCAATGCTTACGTCCACGCCTAGACTTAGGGCTCAAAAAACTTCAGAGCTTCGAATCCACCATAAGCTTGCGATTATGAGGGCTTATCGCATATCAACACGCAAAATCCCGTACGTGGTTGAGGCAGAGAGTATCGCCAATGCCAAATTACCGAGGACCTTGACGGTCCTTGCAAACTTGCCTAGCTTCTATTTTCAGCTTCAACATTCGTCATTCTTCATACAAATACGCCCGTTTCAGACACTTACAACCACGGATAAACCCGAGCGATTTAACCATGGAATGTCAACCTCAGTCTCCGCGAATACCTATATCCATCTACATTCGCGTTGTAGGATAAGTTAATAAATATGTTTTGTGAATATTCATCTATAATTATTTCCACATGACCGAACCCAGGAAGCACGCCTTTTCTCGGTTTTACACCATTGCTTTCTTTCAACCAAACTATGTTTCGGATCACACTATTACGAATGCGGTCGCCGAGCGTAACACCACATACCTCCTACCTATTTTCCGTAGCACTCTCATTTCGAACGCATTTATCTTGTGCTTTTTCTGACACACCCAACTCTCGCATCAATACAACAACGTTGGAATAGGTTCAGAATTATGCAAAGCAAGTAAAGCACTGTAACTCAAAATCTCACTCTGATGTAAATAGCCTACTCAGCGTTGTAGTTGTATAATTCAAAGAAAGTGAGTCTAGCGCTCCGACTCAAAATTTCGCTTGAAATAGCTCAGCCAGCGCTTCATTCACACTAAATTCTGCACATGCTCTCTTTCCTGTAAAAATCCGTACGGTAGAGCTTAGCACAGTGTGGCAGTGTGTTGTACCGTCCTCCTGAAGTGGGGTGGCATGGCAGCTCATAAAAGGCGAGTATAGGCTTACCGTCAACCGTGACATTTGACTAGGTGGTAGAGTTTCGCAGCGTCTCGCGTCTCTTGATACCACCGACTTACCTAACGTACGCCATAACGTCATGACGTGTTCCGGTTTGGAGGGTAAAGTAGCCGGTAAACTTACTTTTACTCGAGGCCTAACATCCCAGCTTCAGGTTATAAACGCACCATTACCACCTTTGTTGTTACTAGGCACCTTGAATTTCTTACCATCAAGAAATCCATCTGCTTGTTTGCCTTCAAATATCATAAAAAAAATATTGCTATACGCGGGCGCTCCTGAAGGACGCAATGATAGAGTACTGCTGTTTAACTGCTGTGTAACTGCTGTGTAACTTAACAATTTAGTACCGTGCGCCGGCAGATACACAGACAGACATAGGAAACAAGCAGATGGCTTTCCAGATTGTAAGAAATAACTATGGCCTATAGACACCATAGATATCATATGCACGTCGCTGACTTGAGGCCGAGGTATTAGATCAATAATTGTGCAAGCCTTCAGGCTACCTTCAGGGCGGCAACATGATACTGCTATTACAGTGGCAAGAATAGGTATGGTAGTGGATCATACGATACAACCAGTGGCCTTGTCGGTAATGACCCATTTAAACTTTGCTCGCCACTTAGGAGCTGCCTAACAAAATGGCAGATGGTCTAGTCTACACAGGAGACCCAAACCTACAGATAAACACTTTTTGAAACTTTGTTTAAAATAAAAAAAAATCTCTCTCTCACACATATTGATCGAATTAGTTTTAAGGGGTGACATCAAAGATGTTTATATGATGTCTTGTATGTTAAGATGCTTAGGCGCATCATATTGACGATTAAGAATTTTATAAAGGTTGACAAAACTCTACATTTTTATATCTATTAAAAATATGTTAGCAAGATAGTATTGACTTTGAAAAGAGACCTAACAGATGCTTCGCTTCACGCTTCTAAAACTAAAACGGAGACAGGCAGGAAAAGCAAGACTAGAGAGCAAAACCAAAGTTGATCCTACAGATAAAACAAAGACTAAAATCAAAATGAAATATCCTGGATGGACTTTAAAGGATGGAAAAAGGTTGGGGGGAGGCTTGTACCCTAAATGGGATCACAATCACCTGAAAGAAAATATGATCATAGTCTATATACATACTGAACATATTATACACTATAATAATAATAAGTGATTGACACTATCTTGTCACATTTTCGATCGGAACTCAAATGGAATTTTATAACACATTCACTTCTAAGATCATATCTGACAAGTGTCGTTATGATTTTATAGATATTAACTTTTTATCAACAGCAGTATTATGTTATAGGGTATATGTTTAAAATAAATTTATCTTAATATTGTATTCTAAAATAAATAATTCAATTATATTTAGATAAATGGATAAACAATAGTTTAGTATTTCCTATGTTTATTTATTGCTAGCTAATGTTGAATGCTATTCCCATTTGGTTAAAACTGTAAAATACTGTAAAATGTAGCAGTTCTTGTGTATGGTGGGGTAGCCATGTATTTGCCCATGTTAACAGGTATACACACACCCTTCCAACTCTTACATACACCTGCTCAACATACACACACATGCACACACGCAAGCACACAAGCATGAACATAATATAAAAACACATGTTTACGTTTTTACATACAGTTTTCGCAAATTTGCAAGTTTACATTTTACAATTTACAGTTAGGAGATTATGAAAATGTAAAAAAGTAATACATACTATTTCTCCGACTCCAATTACAGACTCCAAAACATTTATTTTCAACTTTGCTTCTCCAGTTAACACCTTATTTTCAAAATCTACATCCAGTTTTAAATCAACATGCTCAATAACAGCCAATTCTAAAAACATAATATAAACAACAACTATATAGTTTCAATTTTTGTGTCTTTTCAAATACTATCATGAATTTTATTATTGATTAAAAAAATGAAAGAAAGGTATCTTTATGGCCTTATCCCCAAAATGGCAGGTACAACCAGGCCACCCTGATTAAATGAAGATATTTCCCACTGCGTGATAGGTGATAAACCTATCACCAACCGGACACCTTTGCAATCTCAGGTAACATTATTTTTATTGCCTAGCTTGGTGTAGTCAGCATCAATCTGATAGTAGCTCGTAAAGTTATAAAAATAGCCTGAATAACTTAAAACTTTTTGATATCCCCCGTGTTGGTCCGGGCTCCTTTGTAGAATAGACCATCTGCTTTCCTTGCCAGGCAGCTCGTAAAAGGCGAGCACAGGCTCACCGTCACTAACACCGTGAATTCTGACTAGGTGGTAGACTTTAGCAGCAACTCGCCCGGATTGGTACCACTGCCTTACCTATTCCTGCCGCTATAACGTCATGACGTGTTCCGGTTCGGAGGGTAAGGTAGCCGGTAAACTTACTTTTGCTCGAGGCCTAACATCCCGGCCCAAGGTTGGCAACGCACCATTACCACCTTTGGTGTCTCTAGGTGGAGTGAATTTCTTACCATCAGGAAATCCGTCTGATTGTTTGCCTTCCAATATCATAAAAAAATAAAAAATATATAAGCAGTTAAAATCATCATGTTCTTGTTGTTGTTCATGTTATAAGTACAAAAGATAAATAAATAGTAATAAAAAACTTTATTTGCCTTATATATATTTATTAGATAATAAACATATCTCTTAACAATTGTTTCATATAAAGTTTTCAAAATGATATCTGTGCATATCAACATTTATAAACCTAATAGTAACAGAATACGTAATATATTTCCATAGTGTATTAAATCAAAACAAAACTGACATCACTAATTACAGAAATAATAACTTGCCTTTGTCTTTAAACATTATTGGCTGCACTCAGATCAATTATCTTCCATACTCATATAATTTTTAAAGTTCCATTTATATTATTATTGATAAAAAAAAAACATAAGTATAATTTAAGAACTCACCAGGTCTTGAGAATGATGATGGATCCAAAGGACTTAAAGCGCCCATTATTTGTGCCTGACTGCAATAAAAAACAAATATAAAAATGTAATACAACATTTTTAATAACCAATAACCAATGTAAGCACAATATATTAAAGGAATGGATCACTTTAAAGCTTTATTATCTAATTATGATTGAAAGGTGAAAGGTATTGATCTTATTTTTTTATTACAGCTAGATCAAATTCAGTGTAAGAACATCCTAAGTAAGATAAGATAGCTATTCAACTAACAATCTTATATTAAGTACTAAACATTTCAGACAGATTCAGTTTGAGAAATCTATTATGTATTAATGGGTAATTTAATAATTTATACTATTTTCAACATGTACAATATATTACTCCAGAAAAAATCCAAAACGAATGTACAGAATATTTCATAGTTCATACTTATTGATAGGTTATTTTTAAGAATCAGATTGGACTTTCATTCCAATCACTTCTGTTAACTCCAAGTAATTAAATATGTTAATCACAGAACAATAACAACTATTTGAATAAACAATTTTAAACAAAATAAGGAATTTTTGTAAAATTGAATCTGACCTTTCTACTTGCAAATATCTGTGAGACGTTATAAATAAGCTTGGGAAACTTTTTCTTAATTGTTTTAACTTTGTGTCGCTTGATTTATATGATACTGTTGATAGCACACGACAGTTTTTTGATAGTATTGGAATTCGTAATCGTAAACGTAAACAAATATGCCGCGTGATTGCTTTCCCAATGACAACCATTTTTTTGGCACTTGGCAGCTGTGCTTGGCAGTTTACAATTCAAATCAAATTTGGCAGACCACAGATGGGAATCCATAAATGATACAGAATAAGAACGGGACTGTGGCCGGGACCGCAGAAAATGTACTTAGGTCTTAGCCACTATTAGTAATATAATACCACACTGTCATTAAAAGTCTTAAAATCGTTAAATGTCGTTGTGTTTCAATTTTACACGCAAACACAAACAGTTTGGACAAATTTGAACGGGATATGTTGGATTTTGAAACAATCCAGGACTATTTTTTTTATTTTTTTTTGGAGTTTACTCCTTAAAAAACGATTTGAGTTATAAGGCCCGGTACGGAAATTTTATTAGGAGTAAAATCAAGTGTAACACGAGGCGTTGAGGCGTTGCGTAGAAAGGGACAAACATATATATCGGTAGGATTGAACGTGTAAAAGAATGAGATGGAATGCATTACACAGCGTATCTAATTCTTGGGATCTCCTCCTGCGCGATACTTTGTAGTCTCCGTGCAGGAGGAGTCGCTATCTATCAAAATACTGACTA
Source organism: Calephelis nemesis (assembly GCA_002245505.1). NCBI lineage: Eukaryota > Metazoa > Arthropoda > Insecta > Lepidoptera > Riodinidae > Calephelis > Calephelis nemesis. The sequence continues at coordinate 18,221 of NJDD01001619.1, forward strand.
TTTGGATCACAATTCTAATGTCTGCGATGATACTAATTTAAAAAGAATACATACATACATACATACATATCTTCACGCCAAGTCCCTTACGGGGTAGGCAGAGAGTATCGAGTGCCAGACCTCACGATCCTGACAAACCTGTCTTGCTTC
>NJDD01001619.1:19349-45752 GCA_002245505.1 Calephelis nemesis
GAACGCCCTAACCCGCTCTGCGGTACTTTTTCGGGCCAGAATTGCAGTCCAATGGACTGGCAGGGATCGCGACGTGCACGCTTCTGGCCAATGACCCCCTAAATAAAAAGAATAAATCTGCTGTAGGAGACATATTGTGTGCTGCAAGATACATTTCGTAAGGAGTAAACTCCAATCGTGCGTCGTAGCTGACACACACACACACACATACACTTTTTTTATTTTGTTAATCAGGCTTACCAACAGTTGTTATAATCATCTAACTTACACATATTATAAAAATAACAAATAATCAATTACACAACTTTCTTTTATAACTATATAACTAAACTATCATTTTTTTACACTAATAGTTTTTTTGAAAAATTAATATTATTTTACTATATAATAAAGTTAAAACATTTGATTAAAACATAATAATAAATATTAACTTAAATAAAACATTCAAAATCGTTTACCTAATTTTTTTCTTAATTTTAATTACTTAATCAGAAAAAACATCCAAGTTACCACAACGATTGTTAACCATTTTACAAATGCGTGGCACAGGTGAATTAGGGCCAAAAACAGTTCTTCTTAAAGGTGGAGCTAAAAGGGTGACTGGCTTACGCGTTATTTTCCTAGGTACTCTAAAATCAAATCTTGCAAATCTATTTCATAATTTATTAATTTCCAAAACAAGTCTACATCAAGCCATTCGCGCTTTTTTTCGAGTGAATAATTTATTCTTTTGTTGCCCGTGTTACTACCAATGTTACTACCAGTAGTAAGACCGGTAAATTTTTTTCCGCTTTTACTACTGCAGTTGTGAGTTGCAAGAAGGGAAATACTAATTTGCCCATCTTACTATCAAGTGACTATATATCTTACACGGTTAACTTATTTGCCGCTATTACTACTGCAGTTGTAAGTTGTTACTTGTTAGAATGAAAATGTTGTGTTACCCGTCTTACTGCTACCTAATTGTAGTTGTTACATGGGTAACTTGGTAGCATTGCAGTTGTAAGCAAAGAAATATTAAGTTGTCTGTGTTACATACTACATTAAAAATAAACATTGTCCATCTTCAAGACATAAACTAAAAATTAAGTTGTATACAAAGTGCTGCAGTGCTACCAAGTTACCCATGTAACAACTACAACCCTACTACCTAGTAGTAAGACGTGTAACACAACATTTTCATTCTAACAACTTACAACTGCAGTGGTAATAGCGGGAAATAAGTTACCCGTGTAAAAACTATAGTCACTTGGTAGTAGGATGGGCAATTTAGTATTTTCCATCTTGCAACGTACAACCGCAGTAGTAAAAACGGAAAAAAATTACCGATCTTACTACTGGTAGTAACATTGGTAGTAACACGGGCAACAACGGAAATTATTTAACTTTTCTTTGTAAGAATAACATTTAGCTGAGACTTAAGAAAATAGTACAAATGGTATCTTTTTTGTATTCTTTCCAATCTTAATGAATGTTTAGAAAAATGTGAGCGCCATACTACGCTACAGTACTCTAATTTACTTGTTACAAAACTGTAATAAAGAAGCTATTTAGTGCGAATATTACGAAATTCCTTGCTATTACGTATAATAAATCCCAAATTTTTGAGCGCCTTATTGGTTACACTTTGTGTATGAGGAATAAATGTCAATTTACTGTTTAAAACCTTACCTAAATCATTCATAGAATCCACCTCAGATATGACAATACCATAAGTGGTGTAACAGAAAGAAATGGTTCTAGTTTTACGAGTAAATTTTATGTGTTTGCATTTTACTGAATTAAGGGCTTAGAATAATAACTCTATGGAAACCTCGTTCGCGTGTCCATTTTGAAGCATTTTATTTGGAGCCATTTATGGCTCCAAACGCCAAACCGTGCCGTAGTGTTCAACGTCAAATGGCGCCGAACGCATCTCGCGAATAAAAAATAATTATGGTGGTTTGTGCAACTAAATTGTGTCATAACACATCAAATTAACAAAAATAAATTAATAACATCAGTTTTCACAGGCAAGCTTTCATTATTTCATAGTATTTTCTAGTTAATTATGTTCAGAAAGAAAAATGTTGTTTATGTATTGTTTCAATGCTCAATGTTGTCGGATCGCCAAAAATATTTTCCCACTTTAACTGACCGGCTCCTGGATGCTGGCACGCCTAAGTTTGAATTTTGAGATGTTTAATGTCTTAAATAATTAGTCAGTAATTGGTCATAAATGGTCAGTATATTTCCGAATTTGGTCAGGCTCGGTTTTTCTTAAAATGGAAAAATAAAATTTCAAGGTCAATATACAACTTTTGGCACCCCTGATCGCATATACCAAAAAAAGTAGTATTGCATATAATTGGTCACTAAAAGGTCATAATTGGTCAGTATATTTCAGAATTTGGTCAGGCTCTGTTTTATAGATATTCGTAGTTTAAATAATTTCAAGGTCACGAAATGGATTTTAGCACCCCTAAGTCCGTATAATTACCCAATGAATTAATCAAATAATTGGTCATTAAATGGTCTTAATTGGTCAGTATATTTCAGGAACAGGTAAGGTCGCAATTTCTAGATATTGTGATTTAAAAAAGTGTGGGGTAAAATTATAAGGGAAATTTAATATTTTTAATAACGTAAAACAGTTATTTTGTTTTCTGTGTTAGTATAATCTATAAATAAAATAATATAACTATAAACAAGAACCAAGATTTTGTTATTGCTTAAATGATTTGATTTTATCAAATTGAATCCTCCTAAATTTTCCCTAAAAAGTTGGGAAAATTGGTAAGTTAATTTTTAACTCAGAAATTAACCAAATACAACTTTTCGATTATCGCATCTGGTCCGCCTTATATAAGTCTCAAATGGTCAGTATAGTCCAGAATTGTGTCAGGCTTGGAAATTACAAGAATTAAAGAAAAACGTGGCAATTTGAATTTTGCGTTTTAAACCTTTATTTGGTATATTCGTATACAAATCTACAATTCCTTAGAACAAATTAATATTTGATTAGGCTATTCGTTATTTTTGACAGAGTTTCGACACATACCATTTTCCCCAAAAAAGTAGGGAAATTTTCCAGCAAGTTCCTAAAAAAAAAAGAAAAAAAAAGTATCTTCACACCCATGTCCCCGAAGAGGTAGGCAGAGGTACAACCAAGGCACCCACGACTAGCCGAAGACACTAAGTCACACAATGTGATAGGTGGCAAGCCTATCGCCAACCGGGCACATTTCCAATCCCGACCAACATTTTGTAATTAGAAAATTGGAAAAATCCAATTTTCTAGTTGTTGGCCGACCCGGGATTCGAACCCGGGACCTCATGCAGTCAAGTCCAACACCCGGACCGCTAGACCACAGAGGCGAGGAGAGCAAGTTCCTAGCTTAAACAATAACCAAATACAACTTTTCAATTATCGCATCTGGTCCGCCTTATAAAAGTCTTAAATGGTCAGTATAGTCCAGAATTGTGTCAGGCTTGGAAATTACAAGAATTAAAGAAAAACGTGGAAATTTGAATTTTGCGTTTTAAACCTTTATTTGGTACTAGCTGCGCCCCACGGTTTCACCCGCGTAAATCCCAATCCCGCGGGAATTTCGGGATAAAAAGTAGCCTATATGTTATTCTGGGTCTTCAGCTACCTACATACCAAATTTAATCGTAATCGGCTTTGTAGTTTTTGCGTGAAGGAATAACAAACATCCATACATACAAACTTTCGCATTTATAATATTAATAGGATATTCGTACACTAATCCACAATTCCTTCGAAGAAATTAATATTTGATTAGGCTATTCGTTATTTTTGACAGAGTTTCGACACATACCATTTTCCCCAAAAAATTAGGGAAATTTTCCAGCAAGTTCCTAGCTTAAACAATAACCAAATACAACTTTTCGATTATCGCATCTGGTCCGCATTATAAAAGTCTTAAATGGTCATTATAGTCCAAAATTGTGTCAGGCTTGGATTTTACAAAAGTTAAAGAAAAACGTGGAAATTTGAATTTTGCGTTATAAACCTGTATTTGGTGTATTCGTATACAAATCTACAATTCTTTAAAAGAATTTAATATTTGATAAGGCTATTCGTTATTTTTAACAGAGTTTCGAAACATACCAATTTCCCCAAAGAATTAGGGAAATTTAGAATATATGAATTCTGTCAACATTAGCAAAAGACGCTGATCAGTCAACAATTGCTTCCAAAATATTGAAGTATTGAAAACAAACGGACCAAGTAAAGGTTAAAAATGCAATTTTCAACTTTCCACATTTTTCTTAAATTCTTGTGATTTCCAAGCCTGACACAATTCTGGACTATACTGACTATTTAAGACTTTCATAAGGCGGACCAGATGCGATAGTCGCAAAAGCTGTGTTTGGTTATTATTTGCGCTACAAACTTGCTGAAAAATTTCCCTATTTTTTCGGGGAAAATCGAATGTATATGAATTCTGTCAAAAATAGCAAAAGTTACTGTTCAGGCAACAATTGCTTCCAAAAAATAAAAGTATTAAAAACAAAGGGACCAAGTAAAGGTTAAAAATGCAATTTTCAACTTTTCACATTTTTCTTTAATTCTTGTGATTTCCAAGCCTGACACAATTCTGGACTATACTGACCATTTAAGACTTTCATGAGGCGAACCAGATGCGATAATCGTAAATCTCTATTTGGTTATTATTTGCGCTACAAACTTGCTGAAAAATTTCCCTATTTTTTTGGGGAAAATTGAATTTATATAAATTTTGTCAAAAATAGCAAAAGTCGCTGTTAAGCCAACAATTGCTTTCAAAATATTGTAGTATTGAAAACAAATGGACCAAGTAAAGGTTAAAAATGCAATTTTCAACTTTCCACATTTTTCTTTATTTCTTGTCATTTCCAAGCCTGGCACAATTCTGGACTATGATTACCATTTAAGACTTTCAGGAGGCAGACCAGATGCGGTTATCGAAAAGTTGTAGGTATTTGGTTATTATTTAGGCTAGAAACTTGCTGGAAAATTTCCCTAATTTTTTGAGGAAATTGGTATGTGTCGAAACTCAGTCAAAAATAACGAATAGCCTAATCAAATATTAATTTCTTCGAAGGAACTGTGGATTTGTGTACGAGTACACCAAATAAAGGTTTAAAACGCAAAATTCTAATTGCCACGTTTTTCTTTCATTCTTGTAATTTCCAAGCCTGACACAATTCTGGACTATACTGACCATTTGAGACTTTTATAAGGTGGACTAGATGCGATAGTCGAAAAGTTGTATTTGGTTATTATTTAAGCTAGAAACTTGCTGGAAAATTTCCCTATTTTTTTGGTGAAAATGGTATGTGTCGAAACTCTGTCAAAAATAACGAATAGCCTAATCAAATATTAATTTCTTCAAAGGAATTGTGGATTTGTGTACGAATATACCAAATAAAGGTTTAAAACGCAAAATTCAAATTTCCACGTTTTTCTTTAAATTCTTGTAATTTCCAAGCCTGACACAATTCTGGACTATACTGACCATTTGAGACTTTTATAAGGCGGACCACATGCGATAATCGAAAAGTTGTATTTGGTTATTATTTAAGCTAGGAACTTGCTGGAAAATTTCCCTAATTTTTTGGGGAAAATGGTATGTGACGAAACTTTGTCAAAAATTACGAATAGCCTAATCAAATATTAATTTCTTCTAAGGAATTGTAGATTTGCATACGAATATACCAAATAAAGGTTTAAAACGCAAAATTCAAATTGCCACGTTTTTCTTTAATTCTTGTAATTTCCAAGCCTGACACAATTCTGGACTATACTGAACATTTAAGACTTCTATGAGGCGGACCAGATGCGATAACCGCAAAGTTGTATTTGGTTATTTTCTGAGTTAAAAATTAATTTACCAATTTTCCCAACTTTTTAGGGAAAATTTAGGAGGATTCAATTTGATAAAATCAAATCATTTAAGCAATAACAAAATCTTGGTTCTTGTTTATAGTTATATTATTTTATTTATAGATTATACTAACAGAAAACAAAATAACTGTTTTACGTTATTAAAAATATTAAATTTCCCTTATAATTTTACCCCACACTTTTTTAAATCACAATATCTAGAAATTGCGACCTCACCTGTTCCTGAAATATACTGACCAATTAAGACCATTTAATGACCAATTATTTGATTAATTCATTGGGTCATTATACGGACTTAGGGGTGCTAAAATCCATTTCGTGACCTTGAAATTATTTAAACTACGAATATCTATGAAACAGAGCCTGACCAAATTCTGAAATATACTGACCAATTATTTGACCTTTTAGTGACCAATTATATGCAATACTAATTTTTTTGGTATGTGCGATCAGGGGTGCCAAAAGTTGTATATTGACCTTGAAATTTTATTTTTCCATTTTAAGAAAAAACCGAGCCTGACCAAATTCGGAAATATACTGACCATTTATGACCAATTACTGACTAATTATTTAAGACATTAAACATGTCAAAATTCAAACTTAGGCGTGCCAGCATCCAGGAGCCTTATGTTATCCTTCAGAAACATTAGGAATATGCTTCAAAGAAATTCAAGACATAACAATTACATTTTTAAAACTAATTTACTAAAAAAAGGCAAATAAAGTTTTTAGTCGCATCATTTGTGTCATTTCCTGATCTTTGTGAAGAACATAAATATATGTTTCTGAATTATTTCACTAACACATCCATAAATATGTTAAAAAATAGTTGGTGCAAATCAATTTATCTGGAAAGATTACGAGTATAAATGGTGATGTTGATGATCCCCTGAAACAAAGCGCTCAGACATATCACAATACACATTACTTGTGAAGTAAAATAGTAGTAGAAAAGTTACTAAAACATCGGACTATCCTAAGTTAAAACGAAAAACTACGTTAAAAATAAGAGATAAATAAACCTTTTTATATACTAGATACCTTTTCAGAAGTTAAGGTTTTGGTTTGTCGTAAATTCAGTAATGCATTAACTTATTTAAGGTAGTATATAAAACATATCTAAAAAAGAGATGCATTTTTATAACAACTATTATAAATAAGATTTTTCTCGAAGGTGAATCACCAACCATACGTTTTTGCGATTATTCTTTTTATAAAAAGGAAGGGTAGCCTAACAACAAAAAAAATGTTCGTGGTCCATCTAGATGAACTATCGAGGTGTACCACGACCAATGAGGGCAGAAATGTAGTCAAAGAACTACGTACTCCAACATTTATGACAATTTTATAAGAAAATGAAAAAAAACCTCATTTTAACTGTCTTAGAATGTGGCACTCAACTGTAGATATGGTTAAAAGTGTTTTAGAACTGAAAATATATGCACAACTAGTGAAGTTTCTAACTTACTTAACTTTAAGTTCCTTACGATATCGGCGTGTATCGAGTGCCAGACCTCACGATCCTGACAAAACTATCTGGCTTCCTTCACATTCATTACCCTTTTCATGCAAAAGATGTCAATAATACATTTTAAATGCTGTCTATTTAGACCATAGAATAAACTCGATGCTCGCTATAGAGCAAAAAAAAGCTGCTAAAACTAACATGATCAGTTTATCAACGGTATGTCAAATATGAGAATAGAACAATTGGAATCTACTACAAATCCGTATTCTTCATCGATCCAAAACCAAAATCGTACAAGTGAATTAGAAGATATTTAGAATTATAAATATATTAAAAAACAGTTTGAGATCCTAGGTACTTCGGAAATAATTTGAAAATAAATATTCTTTTAACCTTTTTTTTCTTGAGAAACTGCTCGTCAAATCATCCGAAAATATCGTAAAGCTCTGGGAAAAAATCAAGGTGAATACCCACACCTTTACCGATCAACTTCAACGCAAGTCATTGTTGAAAGATTATTATCAACATTGAAATTTGTCGTTTCTCATTTAAGAATGTAGTTAAAAGATGATGTTGTGGAAGACATTTTGTTCATAAATAGCTGCAAATTATATATTACATAAGAAATTTTAGTAATTTTACATAACATTGATTTTTTTTGACTGATCTATTTTTTTATTTTTAAGTGCCTTAAGTACACACCAAAGAATATCAACGACTTATTAATTGCTTAAGAAAAACATAGTTTTAAATATAAGACTTTGATTTCTGTTCTAAAAAAATCTGTTCTGCTTATTTTATCCCTTGGAAGTTTTTGAAATGTATTATTTGTTTTATTTAAAAGTAAATCTAATTTAAAATCGTTTGAATCCTAACTTGAATCTTATACCGACGCATAGCATAAGAAAATTACTAAAATTTTAGTAATCTAATTAGGTAGTTTCTATAAAAATCCTACTGTTAATAAATAATTATTATAACTCATTTTCGCATTTCTCAATAAATATGATTTATCAGCTGATTTTTGTAGTCACATTAAATGTTTAAAATGTTTTGTCTCTTCTAAATAAATTGTCTTCTCTTTATTTTAATTATCAAATAATATAGTCGTATAGTCAATATATCACTATATATATATATATATATATATATCGATATAGACTATATCAAACATAGTCGTAACTCATTTTTCATAACATTGCAATAACCTATTTGCGGGCACATTTTGAAGTCTGAAGGCAAACATTATACCTAAATCATGCTCAAACCGGGCGTAAATACAAGGTAGTTCGTTGTACCTTTCTCAGTTCGGCTCCTAAATCTTTTGAAAATAATGCGTCAAAATATTTTTTGCCGACTCTGGTCGTGGTCTGTAAGCGCACGTGATGTTACAAAATGTAACAATCCCAATAAATAGGTACATTTTCATAGGTACATTTTGTACCCCTTAACAGAATAAGGAAAGATAAGTAAAATAATAAATTGATTGTTTTCGCAAGGCTTGACAACGCGGTGACGCCTGTTACGCCATCGTGAAGATCGCTGAATATGCATCACCACCTACAACACCGGGCACGATCCACGGGACCTGACTCGACGCAACGTGCATCGGCCGGCGTAATAGCCACGGCTTTCTTAATTATTAGTAATTTAGGAAATCACTTTCCAAACTTCGAGAAATTATCATCGCTAGGTTAGAATAGTTAGTAGATACAAATTAAGGTAATGATTACTTATTCCATTAAAGTATATTAAATAAATTGATTTTTATTTTGGATCCTTCGCTGCGACCACGCATAATTGACGCAGTCGGCTATCCAGTAGGTTAGCATAGGAATCTAATATCGATCCATAACTATATTGCCTATTTCGAATGCTACGTGTGATCGTAGCAAGGAGGAGTCAAGACATAGATTCCGCCTAATCTAATCCGTCACAAAGATGCAAGATGATTTGGTGAGTACTTTGAATCTTTCTCAGTCCACATCCTTATCATTTTTCCTAAGTTCATAGTTTCTCCTATTTTTTTTCTTCTTTTGACTCTTTCATTGATTTTTATAATTATTAATTCTTTCTGGCAATTTTAAGTGATTTATATTTTTGTGTGTGTTAGTTATAAGAGTTTTATTTCAAATTGATTTACGTGTTATCTTTTTTTGCTTCATTTCCTTAATTTGAATAAGTTACCAAAATTTTTCATCCAAGCAAATCGCGTAGCCCTAGCTCTAACCCTAGACGTAATAACATACAGGACACAATCGACGGTCATAGGAATTTAAATTTAAGCATAACAACTCATCTTTATAAGTGACTAATAAATTTTTTGTATAATATATAATTAATGGATATTATATTCAAAGCCCTCAGAATCGTACCTGAGTTGTACGGCAACCCTCAAGTTTTGACTAGGTTCATTAACTTGTGCGACCAGATTATCATGACTCATTTTGACGTAACCCCGGGACATGATTTAGAAAATGTATCTCTCTTAAACGGAATTTTAAATAAAATCACTGGACCCGCCGCGAGATTAATTAATTCACAAGGCATATCGAACAATTGGAATGGTATACGTAGTGCTTTAAGTAATAACTTCGCGGATCATCGCGATGAAACGGCTCTACATAACGACATGTCTATGCAGATACAAGACTCTAGCACATGTCAAAACTTATATAGCACTATAGTTACTTATATGACGCTACACGAGTCTTTACCAACTACTATCGAGGCTAAACGAACGTTGTATAAGAAACACACGTTGCAATGCTATTTAAGAGGTCTAACAAAACCACTTGGGTCTAGATATTCGTTGCATGCGACCTGAGACCATAGAAAAGGCCCTCGAGTTTGTTCTAGAGTATACTAATATTTAATATAGTATACCTACAACAAGAAAACGAAGAGAGACATAGTTAAATGAATTGGCAAAATAAAATCAATTCAAAGTTTCATAAGCCCCTAAAAACAAACATACCTATTTTTTTCAATTATAAAAATATATAAACAGCTAATATGCCTGAATCTTCACGCCACCACCCTGCTCATCATCATCCATCACCTACTTAAAGACTACAAATGAACCCACCATTTATAACACAGCACCAGGGTCCATCACGCACTCAACAAATGTTTGGTGCACCCCCATCGAATTACAATCCTCATTCTAATGTATTCTTTATACCTCACAGATCTCAACCACGCTCTCAACTCACCTTCAAATACGGTCAACCTAAGCCTGTGAGTGGAATATACCACTTTTCATCTAAACATTTTACACTTCACCTTCAAGTAATGACTTTAAAACAAGAGAGATGAATTTTAATCAAACAGACCCCGAACAATTCTATTACAGCTCTGACAACTATTATCATGACTATGACAGTGAATACGACGACTACCATAGCGACACATATTTTCACCATGAATCAACTTATCATACAGTCGAATCGAACTTGTCTTACGAATTCCCTACCATAGGGGAAATAAATCAAACCCCTACTTCAGATAATAGTAAAAATTTTCAGGGGGGTTACCATAAGCTCTTAAAACAGTACTATTTCAACAATACTAATTGTCAGTCGAGAAAGACAACCTTATGACGTATACCATAAAGTTGCTTATAAATGCAGACATTTAGCAAGATGGAAATAATACTGCTATAGGCGTTCATGGTAGGGCCCCAGAACGTTACGAAGTCCGACAAACCAAAATAGAATTAAATTTACAAACGCAACGAAAGCAACCCTATAATAAGAAACAAAATCGTCCCTTGGAACTTACTCATTGATACGGGCAAGAATCAATCAATCCTATATAAGCCCCGAAAGAGTTAATAGATTTTTCTCACATTTACTCTGTAATTACGAAACATTTGAAGTAACAAACGTACATGCAACTACAAGAAACGACTATTCTATAACGCTATAACGCTACGCTTCACTGAATTAAAAGATAAAAGAAGATTATTTATATGTATACAAATTTCACGACTACTTCGACGGACTAATAGATCTAGATTTATTGGAACGATGGGAATCGCGAATAGACTTAAGAAACAATTTTTTAATTACACATCTTGCCAAAAGTCAGAAACAAATGTACGATCCCAGGCACTGTAACTTGTATGAAGACATAACCAGCGCACAATCATCTAAGATAATCAGAGACCCTATGTCATGTATCCCTATGTCTAATGTTCATGACGGTGACGCACTGATAGTCGAACAGACTTATCCAATTGACCGTGAATGCCAAATTGTAGTCGAAACTAATCGTGGTTACTTAGAAGTGAATAACGACACGAACCACGACATTATATTTTCTATGGACCGCCCTATCAATGCCGAAGTATATACCATTGAAACAAATAATAACCTACCTTTGACTGACCGATCTCGAGCAGTTTTATCACGTCTCCGTACCCAACATTTAAATCCCGAAGAGATCGGTAATCTAGAAAACTTATGTGCCCACTACGCTGATGTCTTCTATCAAAAAGAATATAATCACTACGTTTTAAGAGACGGGACTTAGTACTCTAAAAAACAATCAGTTAACATGGCACTATGTTACCAATGAAACGTCACGTAAATGTCAGTTTTGACATAAGTACAAATCTCACAGATAAAATACAGCTGCTGAGCAATGTATTCATTTTTATAGATTTATACGGATACATTAATTAAGCTAATACAAATTTATTTTATCTCTATTAGATCAGATCAGTATTCACATGTAAATCCAACGCAAGCTGGATAACAATTAATTAAATTATAATAAATCAATAAATTAGAAATAGTACACAACTGCCACGTTAGACAAATATGAACACAAAATGAAAAGAAAAAACCTTTATTTGCATATTTTTATATTAACAATATATTGATGAAGACACTTAATAATATGTAAAATGCAAACTACAACATTTTGTTCTTCGCTCAACCGACACGACCTTAGTTTGGTTATTACAGTTTGTACTAAATTTTGTTAAAAAGCATTTTCCATTGTAAGCTCTCGGCGCTGCTCTTATTTATTCAGTATCCATATGAATAGAAACGTATACAATATAATATTTCAAGTTGGTTGGTTGTGCCTGTGCCTCTTCGAGGATGATATAAAGGCAACGAACAATCGTGCGCGAAGCGCACATGACTATGTTCATGTTAGTTGTTGTAGGCGGTGTATAGGGGTATAGAACCGATTAAAATCGGGGCTGATTATATAAGCCTTTACGGTGAAAAGGTCGGCACAGTTTTAGTAAAGCTCTCTTTGCTGTAACATCGTTTCAAAATTGATTCTTTAAAAGAATTTTTAATATTCAAAGATGGACAACAGTCAATCGGAAAATATTTACAACGAAAACGAAGGGTTTGTAAAGATTGTAGCTTTGAACGAGGGACATCAGGTAACAACGGAACCTTCGGTGGACATGACGAATACCTAATATGCATAGGAGATAGATGTAGCAGACAAAACACCAAAGCCAAAAGGAAAGCAGTTACGATCACAGAAAAGGAAACAGATTCAGGCGGTGAAGAAATCAAATATATACACATGTTTAGAAAATTGCTGGCAGTCGGACGTCACGTTACCAGCGATCAAACCATGGTTAGCAATAGTGCAGAAGGAGGCTCTAGCTGAGAAGAATATGAAATTGTACCAAGTGGGTAAAACTATAACAAAAATAATGAAGGAATTTATAACTTACCTAAAAGACAACAAGAGAGCCTTGACAAACTGTGGTGGTTGTGGTTTAGATGTTTTCGAGGATTGGGTCTCAAACGTAGGATTATCCACGATGTTTGGGAAATGCCCTCCTACGATGGATTGGGCGAGCGATTTGAACTAAAAATTGTTCGCCCATTATTCGGAAGCCATTACGGATATCCAACGTCAAAAGGAGGACCAGGAGGACCCCGAACAGGAATATTTGTCATTGGCGAGCACGAGAAACATCTCCACGTCATCCACGACTGTGCGTACAGTGGATCCTGTTGCCGGTGTCTCCACATCCAAAGACTCAGAGATTATACCACAATCGACCAAGACATCGAAAACTATTGGGAAGAAGAGGAAGCAGGTGAAGTTCCAGAAGGAGAAATCACCTGTGCAGAAGCTCACGATATCGAGCGAAGACGAGGAGTATCAACCGGGACAGATGTTTCAGGAATCACAGATTTCTGTGGAAGACGAATCGGAGACGGACATTCACGTTCGTCCATCAAAGAAACAGAAAATATCAAGTAAAAAAGGAAAAATTGTGGAGAGCGAGTCAGAAAGAGAATCGGAACTTCAAACCGAAGAGGGATACGCCTCTATGCTCGCAGGTCTTGCGCGAGCGCATTCCTTGGTCCAGAGTACTGGAAAAATCTCGCAAAATATCTTAGTGATGGACGACGACGGCTTTATATCTTTGACGTCGCCGGGCGAGCATGGGTATATGCTTATGAAACTCGAACTGTACCCATTCAAAGATTGTTGTCGCCTTCCCAAAAACCAGTACTGGACCAAGAGAACGTTCAGTTCCATGACGATTCTCTCTTCGCAGGACTCCGCTGCATTCAAACTGGCAATGGCTCTACGTACTCAGATTACGAAAGACTTGGCCAAAATAAAAGGACTCATAACAGAAAAGAAAACACAAACAGGTTGGAAAAGTGGCTAAGTTCTTTCGTAATTACACCATTAAAAAACATATTATACACGGGACATTGGATTAATGGCCCATATAAGTATATGCCTAGAAATAAGCAGCTGTTGACAGCTGTTTCTCAAGTTGAGACAAATATCTATGAATAAGCTTATCTTCGTTGCACCATGGAACAATGTCAGCGGTTATTATTATGATATTAATGATAGCGTAAAAGTTCTGGAAGATTTATTGAATTATCAATTTAACGATAGTATGTACGAAGTGTATAATTTTTTAAAAACTCTATTTTACTTAGTTGATAAGCGCGTTCCAAAAACTAATACCCTTTGTATTGTTGGCCCCACGTGTAGCGGAAATATTTTTTTTATGCTATTAAAAACCATAGTCTGTTTTTATTGTTTTGATAATAATTGTCACTATACAAAATATTATCAAAAGCGAATAATAAATCTGGTCTTTGTTGATTCCAAAAATTTAATAATTCAGCATATCTGTCTATAGGCCTTGTAGTCTAATAACATCCGCTTGGTACTGGTATAACATTTTTTCTAGTTTTGTAATAGCAATCTTGATATTGTTTGTCTTCCGGTTTTATAGGACGAGAGAAATGAATGAACTCAGAGTAAATATTTCTAAATTTTTTTCTATATTCAACATCAATAGTAGGTACTTCACGAGACCACTTATTAGATAAAATACAATTTTTAAATATTATTATTTGATTCATAAGATTGGAGATCGAGTTCATGCTCAGATTCGCAACTGACAGACAAGTTTGGTATATGTCGTTCCCCATCTCCAATCGTAACGTCTCTGACATTGAGATCTCGAAGTCTGCTTGCCAATCCCTTAACTCTTCTGGACTTAATGGTGGATCGGTCGTGTTTGATATTAAGATCTTCCTAAGGTTGGACTCTTCTAAGAGTGTGAGTTGAATGTTTGTTTATGTCAGTACTCCTGGATGGCGGTTCAGATTCAACACGACCAGAAGTTGTAGCGGTAACACCAAAAATTTTCGCACCATATCCTTGGAATCCCTTTTCTTTGTCAATAAAAAATTTAACATCTTCCGGCCAATCATACGGTTCTCCTTTTGTACACATCGATTCCATGTCAAATTCCACATCACAATTCGCGGTATAAGAACCAGATGAACGTACCTACATTTTGTAAATTTTAGAGGAGAGCAAAAATACTGCGGGAATTCGGCACTTCAAATTTTACTAGCTTATTAACAGAGATAATATACAGTTAGCGATAAAAAAAATATTGATATGTTGTCCTACTATTGGAGCATTAAACAATGAAATTTTTTTTGTTTACAATGCTTACAAAGATACTATAATTATTTTTTTGAAGATACACTCATCTGGTTCTTATACCGCGAATTAGTATATGAAACAGTGTAAATTGATGAATTTAAAAAAAATATACTCTCCGTGGCTAGATTCAATGCGGGCGTCGCTAGTAAACCTAGATACACTTGTGGCTGATTACGGAATGACGAATGCTGACCAGAGTGCACATGTACAAATGTGTAACCTTCAACTGACTGAAAATAATTATAAGCGGCACGATTGGTATAGTTATAATAATAATAATAATAATAATAGTTTATTTGCCTTAGTAAATAGGTTACATTGCAGGTCTGCAATTTCTATGGTTACTTTCGTCTATTTTACCATATCAGTGGTATGCAAATTTATCATAGTACCTACTCAAATCACTGTGTTTTATAATTTTTAAACTATTCGAATATTACACCTGAAAATTTCATACAGTCTACCTCCTTAATAACCTTGCCCTTACATTTTATTTCAACCGCTATCTTGTTCATATTTTTATATGTAAATTGCAACAATTTAGTTTTTTCAATGTTTATATTCAAATTATTATCATTCAGCCAATTATTTATTCTTACCAGTGTTTCTATAATTTCATTTTCGTAAGAGTCGACTTTTTCACATTTTATGAGTAGTGCTGTGTCTTTTGGGAGGTCGTTTATATAAATAAAAACAACAAGGGCCCCAGAATACTGCCCTATGGTACTCCAAATTCATTCACACGAAATTTTGAACGTTGTCTTATTTTAACTCCGTTTACTATTTTGGTAATCGCAGTACATTGTCTCCTGTTCTGGAGATAACTTCGTATCGAATGCCACGCATTCCCTCGGTCTCCGTACGTTTCAAGTTTACTGAGCAATTTGGAATGTTCCACACAATCGAAAGCCTTGCTCATATCTAAGAAAAGAGCGCTTATTGGTTTTTTTGAATTTAGTGACTCTGTTACACTTTTATTTAAATGATAACACGCTAATGTAGTTGAGCTATTGTTGCGAAATCCAAATTGCTCAATTAAAATATTGTTTTTTACGAAAAAGTTATTTAATCTTGACAGCATAACCTTTTCAACAATTTTACATATCATTGGTATAAGTGTCACAGGTCTATAATTATTTATATCTGAAGGGTCATGTTTTTTAAATAATGGCTTAATGATGGAAAATTTAAGTTTATCTGGAAACAAGCCTTTTTCAAATGATAGATTTATAATACGAGCCAGTGGATCACTAATATATCGGTTACATTTTTTTATTATGTCTGTGCGAATATCATCATATCCCACTGAATGAGTATTATTTAACGAATTTATTATTTTAGATATCTCACTTGCATCTGTAGGAGTAAGGAACATAGTATTGTTATTGCCGTATTTGATTTGAGTAGTATTTTTACTTGATTTAGCTATTTGCGAATTTGATGTAGAATCTACAAAGTGATCATTAAAAAGTTCCGAAATTGTTTTAGCATTATTTTTATTAATGTTTTTAGTTTTGATATTTTGGATTTACTTAATATTATTACATTCGTTTACATTATCTTTAATTATATTCCAAGTTTTTTATGATTCATTATAATTTTCCTACTTTGTATTTGTTTTGATTTATGAATACATTGTTTTAAAAGTTTTTTATATTGATTATATCTTTTATTATTATTATAAAATCGAGCTTTACGGAGCTTACGTAATGAAAGATACATACATCTCTTTTTTAAACATGACTTTCTTATTCCTTTCGTAATCCAATTATTATTTTCTTGATTTCAACTTTTCGTAATCTTAATTAGTGGAAAGTTAAGGTCATAAAATAATTTGAAATACTCATAAAAGTTGTTAAAACATGTATTTAGGTCATTAGATTCATAAGCGTCTGAAAATTTCAACTTAGATATACAATTAACGAATTTTGTTACATTATCTTTATTATAGTCTCTTACATATTCTATCCATGAATTCTAAATATTTCTTAATTCAACTGGAAATTTTAATATCTGGCTGGTCTCATGATCTGAAAGAGCCAAGTGATGAGTGAACCCACAGGCTGATTCAATGTTACATATCATGAGATCTATGCATGAAGTTAACTTAGTAGGACTATTTATGTTTGAAGTAAGATTGTAATTGCTTAATACAACACTCTTTAGTTCCGAAGGAAATTTACTTTTTGGTAATAGATCAATATTCCAGTCTCCACATAATACAATATTGTTACTATTTTTTTTTGTTACTTAATTCATGTAAAAGCTCAGACAGTTTCTCGAAAAATATATTACAATCACTCTGGGGAGTTCTATATATACAAATTACAGTCAATTTCAAATTAAAGATTTCTATGCCAGAACATTCGAAGCACGCTAAAGTTTCAAAATGTTTTAAGTGTTCCAACTTTTTTGTTGATGTTTTAAGAGTTCTAACTTATATGTTGTACTTTGTAAGTCTGCGTTGCTTTTACTGTTCCTTGTGTTCCAGATATCAATTTTAATGTATGTGGAATCTGATGTTTATACAACACATTTTTATGATCAATATCTTTGTCAAAACCATCTTTATCATTATACATTGGTAGAACAACTTTTTTTGTAGGCTCAATGTATCCATTCGATGGAATATAACTGTAATTGCAAATCGATTTTGTCATACATTTATTAACTGTACATGTAGGCAATACTTTATCAATTCTGTAAGACAAAATTGTAGGTAATTATAGGTAAGGTTTACCATTCAAATGTCTCGGTATCTATAATGCTCCAGCTACATCATGCATAGCAAGAAATTGTTGTTTTTAGAGATTTAGACTTTACACTTGTTGGTTTCATAGGTTCAGTTTCTTCCAATTTTAGTGGTCTATTATGTATATACATTTTATTATTTAAACCAAAACAGAATTTAGCTATAGGTACATATTCGGTAGTAGCCGTTCCACTTAAGCTCGTTCCATAATCAAATGCTGTTCTTGTTCCCAAAAAATGAATATCAGTTGCCACTTTGACAATTTTAGAATTGAACGGCATACTTTGAAACTCTTGAGGCGATAAATACCATGGCAACCAATCGACAGGATAATATACATATGGTGTTAATATTCTTGATAACATTTGTCCTTGTAACTGCGTATGAGCATAGCCATAAGTATAAAACATCCACTTTTTAGAAAATGACAAATGCATTATTTTAGACCGCGGATTGGGACTTATCATTGCCATCCCTGCATTTGCCTGAGCAGAAGTACCTGCTCCTGGTCCTCGGCAACCTGGTCCCAATCCCGCGGTGTCCACAGGCTCCTCATTACTAACACCCGCAGCGACTGATGACGCAGACGACATCGAAGGGATATTATTTTGTATGTCTGCCATATTAATAAGATCGTCAAGGTCACCCAAATCGTGATCAAATAAATCTGCCAAATCGAAATCCTCTGAATTATGAGCACTTGAGGGTGCGGGGGATTCGGTATCACGTCCGGTATCGGTGGTATTGGATCTATTTGTTCGTTGCCACTCTTGATCAAATTGTTGTTTAACTTCTTTTCCAGCATTACTCAATCTCCATTGATAATAACTCTTGTAATTTTTTTTCCGCCACTGATAAAATTCTCAAAGCTTTACTACATACTTTTTACAAAGAACTATACCGCTACTGTCCTTTATGATACACAGTACCTTGCGGCATGATTGAAAAAACTTACGATCATCCTTTTATATACCCACGAACCTAGGAAATTGAAATAAACAAATTCACACGTCGACCAATCCGCCGTAAAGGATTCTATAACTAGCCCCGATTTTAATCGGTTCTATACCCTTCTACACCGCCTACAACAACTAACATGAACATAATCATGTGCGCTTCGTGCACGATTGTTCGTTGTTGTTGTAGGCGTAAAGATATATTGATAATATTATTACGGTTTTTATATACATTTATATATTATATATTTATATATATTAACACGGTTATTGCTTCTAACAGACTAACTTTATTATTTTTAATAGAAAGTTTCGGGTAGGTACAATATTTAAACAGATGGCGCTACGATGTACATATTTGATTATTTTGTTACCAACTGAGTCAAATTATAATACCACCACTTAACAAAACAATCTAAAACTAGACAGCATTGCTAATACTATAGAAAAATAAACAGGTAAGTATATAAGTCAGTAAAATACATTCATATCTCTACTACACCTATTTTCTTCATAAATTCATAATGTTTTGATTTGCATAAACTTTTTGTAAACATATCGGCTGGCATATCTGATGTTTTTAAATATTGAATTTTTACTAAATGTTTCGCAACCGTCTCTCTGATAAAATGAAACCTCACATCTATATGCTTACTTCTTTTATGATACAATTTTTTGAAAGCTTTTGCGCACTTTGTCATTACATAATATAACAGGTAAGTTTTTTTATTGGTAAGTTCACAAAATATTTTGTTTTTAAAATTGCCTCTTTACTGGCCTCACAGACAGCCATGTATTCGGCTTCTGTACTTGACAAGGCAACTGTCTGCTGTTTCCTACTTTCATGGGATACAACACAATCAAAAAGTACAAAACAGTATCCAGTATAAGATCTCCTATCTACAAAATCGGAGGCCCAATCTGCATCTACATAGCCAAGTATATCTGAACTATTTCTTACATACATCAATCCATATGATTTTGTTGAACTTAGGTATTTAAGAACACGTTTTGCGTGCTTCCTATGTGTTTTAGTATTACAGTTATTGAATTACCTTAATTAACTTATACTGTAAGATATATCTCGTCTAGTTAAAACTGACAGGTACATCAAACTACCAATAAGCTGTTGATATGGATAGTTAGAAATTTCATTTTTACCTTCTTCAAGTTTTAAATTTACTTCCATAGGTGTATATACTTTTACACTTGTCTATACTTTTACAATTTTCTAATTTGAATTTATGTAACAATTTTTCAATAAAGTCTTTCTGATCAACATAAATTTTGTTTTTCTCTATTTTAACATACACGCCTAAGCATTTTCTTAACTGCCCTAAATCCTTTAACTTAAATCTGGCACTTAAATGTTTTTTCAAGTGATCTACTTCTTTATTGCGATTAGAAAATATAAAGAAATCATCAGCAAATAATGCTACATAGGTTTTAAAATTTTCTGATGATTTTACAAACAAACATGACTCATATAAAGATTTTTTATAATTTAACTGCTGTAAACAATCATCTACTTCTTTGTACCATTGCCTCGCTGATTGTTTAAGCCCATATATGGCCCTATTTAACTTTAACACTTTATTTTTATTATATTGACATTTGAGATTCTGTGGCAATTCCATGAAAACAGTTTCATCAAGACGACCATTTAGAAAAGCTGTGTTTACATCTAAGTGGGTTATATTGAGATCTAAACGCACACTTATTGCAAACAACAATTTTAAAGTTGAGTATTTAAGTTCTGGTGAAAAAGCCTCCTTGTAGTCGATCCCTTCTTGTTGTGTGAAGCCCTTAGCAACCAGTCTTGCCGTATATCTCACTGTATTATCACTGTTTAACTTTTTTTTAAACACCCATTTGCACTGAACCACTTTTCCTTCACTTGGTCGGTCTACCACATCCCATGCTTGATTGTCATCGAAAGACTGCAACTCTTCCTTCATAGCCTTGCACCATTCTTCCTTTTCTGGACCGGACATCGCTTCTTCATAGGTAAGACTATCATCATGCATATCCGAACTTTCTGTGACACATACATTACTATACCCATACCTAACTGGAGGCCTTCTCTCACGCTGACTCCTGTCTTCAAGGTTCAATCTTTCCGCTTCAAAAGTGTCCTCTTGCGACAGGCTGTCGCAGAATTCTTCTGAAGTCGAAGGTTCTTCTGAAGGTATGATCTAGTACGTACGTGGTATCCATTAGATCTTCGGTGGTCTCTTGATAGGTTGTTGAGCTACTGTTTTAAAAAAAGAAAGAAAAAAGAAAAGAAAAAAATATTTATTTGCGGAATATGAGTGTTACAAAGATGTTACAAAATTATTTATGTTTCTTCATATTCTACCAACTTTTGGTGTGCAAATATTTTATTAGTTTAATATTAATCAATTAGTTAATTTAATTGTATACTTACTATTTACACACTGTTTATTGTATTGATTAGGTACATGATTATTTATTAATACAAACAATTTTTAGAATATAAATTAATTTATCCCTATCTACCGTAAACTACCACCGTTTCCAAACCTAGCTAAACAGGAGAAGAAACAGCGAAACAAACTCCTGCGCTCCCAACATTCTGCAATTAAATTAATCATATTAGAAATACTTTATTATTTATTCTTATCTGCAAGAAAATCTTTGACACTATAATAATTTGTCTCTAAAAGTAAGTTGAATACCTTTTTTCGAAATCTGCTTAGTGGAAGTGATTTAAGATTTTCAGGAATTTTGTTGTATATACGAATTGACATATTATTTTGTAATATAATACACATTATTTTGGTAAATGATGATTTTTTGGTTAGGCACATGTAGTTTCTCACTATTTCTAAAATGAGACAAACCTAGGACTTCAGCATTCGTATGAAACAAATGACGATGTTTTTTTACAAATACACATACAGCTAATATATGAGGCACATAAAATCAAACCCGGCAATATCCACTAACTGTCAAATTTGATATATGAATGCAAGATTTTCTATCTATAGCTTTCTATTACTCACAAAAAATATTGTTGTATCAAACTGGTCAATATCCGATAGATATAAGCTCTCTAAAATAAGTGTACAAACCAAACATGGTAAATCGCCATTGTCATTTATTTCAAACTTGGAAATGTCCACGACAGCCAATCACAATACTGCATGAGGACGCCATTTTAGCTATTTTAGTATGGCCGCGCGTGCGTTCATTTCACTGTCCGTGCTCCGGTTCTTATCGTATCTTTGGTGTTTCTTGCTGTTAAACTACAAAAAAAATATCTAAAAACCAAAATATGGACAACACCGCTTCTCTGTGTACCACGAAATTCACGAGAAAACGAAAAGCAGAGCCAGACAAGTGGAAAAAAAATGTAGCTAAGAAAGCTCGGTAAGTAAGTACATTCACTACATTTTGATACTTGCTTTTTGTGTTTATACTTAGATTATTTTTTATTAGGTTTCCAACTTACTCCTGCTCTGAAACTTTCAGAATTGGTCAGAACCCGTTAGAAATGCATTTTTTTAAGATATAAGTATATATTTTTTATTTCACTTATATCTGAAGCTCCCGCGAGATTCGGATTTATTTATAACTAGCGATCCGCCCTCGCTGAGTGTTAAGATATGTATACATGAACCTTCCTCGTTAATCATTCTATCCATTAAAGAAAAGCTCATCAAAATCCGTTGCGTAGGTTTAAAGATCCAAGCATACAAATACACAGACGGTGAAAAGCGACTTTATTGTATACTATGTAATGTTTTTTTGTACTTAGGTACATTTCTCACCTTAAATTACAATGGATTAAAAATATTTAAAAACAGTTTCTTAATACCTACTAAATTGACCTAACCCTAATAGCGCTGCACCTACCAAGGGTTAAGGTATTTCATTAAATAAGGAATAATGCTGTAGTGCTTAAAATCGCTTCGAAAATTAGCTATTATTTGCCGTAAAAAGTAAATGACAAAAAAAGGTTTTGTGGGATATCGATAAGAGATAGACATATATCGTACCATCGCGGACTTTCTTGTAGACCTTTTCAAGGTGTACAGTACTTAGTACATTATTTATTTAAATCCTGTAAGGCTAAGCCTGCGAACACAATGTAAGTGGCAAGAAATGTAAAAAATTACCACACCACATTAGAAACCCAGAAAATAACAGTATTTCTCCATTATTTAACCAGTCAACAGTCCACGCATAAGCGATTTGGCCGCCCAATTGTCCACACACACACACGTTTTGCGAAAAATGGCGGGAAATCGGAAAAACGACGATATCTTTCGATTTATGTATTAAAAACATATAAATGTATATATTTTTAGGATCCCTGAGAATTCGGCTACCTAATAACGTAAAAATGTGTATGTTTAACCCCAAAACCATTTGCAACGAACAAAATGCAAAAAAAAACCGTGTTTTTTCCCAATTTTCCCAAGAAAAACATTTCTTATGAAAAACAAACGAATTTTATTTACCTTCTAAATATTTTAATCGAAAGAACATGAAACATTTAACAAAATGCAATTACAAAAACAACAATGTCCATGCAAATTTTTTACAACACAAGCTCGGGAAAAAAAACGGGTCGTTATCTCACTACCTGCTACCCGGTACTACAAAAAGGTCGGCTTTAGAAATTTTACACAAGCTTGTTGTAAGTTCTGAGAAGTAGTTTGTTTGTTTTATTATATTTAATGTTTGTTCTTCTCAGTAAAAGCGTTCACAGATGTTAAAATAGGTTTGGTAAATTTAAGTAAAACAAGATAATAAAACGGGTGGTAAAACGGCTAAAATCTGATATAATTTTTTTTTTTCAAAATGTTCCGAATATGTACTTGATGAAAATTTAAATTTAGAATTATGATTATATTTGCTAATTAAAAAAATATGAAATTAGCTATTTCTCACAAACGAATTCTCTATAGAATTAAATTCTTGCATGTTCCAAAAAGTGTCACGTGACATTTAATCTCTTATTATCCCTTATTATGGAGTATTTAGTGGAAGAAACTCATAAAACTTATATGTTTTATCTGTAGATATGTCATATAAACATATTACCAATGTTATTTACAAGAATAATTTATTATATTTTATTATATAATTAGAAATAGTTAAAACCGAGCGGGCCGTTACGTCACAAGTACATACATGACCGACTTAAATATCGCTAAATTTTATCTAAAACTAGTTAAATGATGTGTAGTGTTTTATAAAATTGTTTATCACTTACCAAAATATAATTTTAACACTTAACTAACACATTTCACATCACTTTTTGTTTTCAAGTCACTAACCGACAACATACTCGAAAAAAGCGCAACGGATGAATAAGTCATGCCCACTCAACTCGTTCCGAAATTTTTTTTACCATGTTGATACACTTCAAACTTTTTAATACTACAGGTTGTATAGTCTGCTACACACAAAAAAAAATATTTGGATACACGAAGTTTACTTGAACAAACTTGAATTAAGAATGGAGCGCGGCAGACGGCACCCGAAATGGGCTGCGCTAATCGGGCGAACCTTTTAAGACACCCTTTTTGGGCTGCGAACTGTTGAACGGTTAATAGGTGTTATTATACATAAAAACCTTCCTCGTGAATTACTTTACCCATTGCAAAAAACCGCATCAAAATCCGTTGCGTAATTTAAGATTTAAGCATACAAACAAACAAACAGACAAAAATAGCGACTTTGTTTTATACTATGTAGTGATATTTTATCGAATTGCTGAACATGCCTATAACTTTTTAACTGACTTAAAAAAAAGGACGAGGTTCCCATCGAGGAGGAGGATATAGTTATTATTAAGGGCTGTGTCACATTATAACAGTTCGAGGGTAGTCGTGAGCGCGAGCGCACGCTTGACCGCGACAATGAATAACGAGTCGAATCTGTGAAGTGTTAGCTTTTGTCCAAAACAAGTTGGACGTAATGGACGAAGAAAGTCTAATACAAATATGCGAAAGTGCTTTTAGTGTGAATGACATTGATACCGCGAAAACGTTATTGTTTGAATCGGTGAGCAAGCTACCAACAGTTAGAAGGCGAAAAGGTAAAACGCTTCGAAATATTGAAGATATCATCTGCTTGCTAAAAGAAACGGATCCTGAAAAAGTACCAATGTTTGTGGCAAGACAACTAGAAAAATTACCTTCCATCACATTCGATTATGTTGACGTGACGCCATTATTGAAAAAGATTTTACTCCTAGAAAATACGGTGCAACGCATCCAAACTGACTATGCTACGAGGAAGGAGTTGAATGAACTAATGGTTGACCACTTTAAAAGTGCAACAATTACTAATAATACACTACAAAATAATAATGTAAGTATGAAGAGAGGTGGTGGAGTAAATTATTATGACAGTGGGCCTATGGCACTTTCGACTTATGTTGAGGGTTTTGCATCTTCTACTTATAACGCAAGTGCAAGGGACACAGCATCAGCTGACCGTGACCTTGAGCTAGAGCGAGAGAGCGTTAGTAACAAGGAACAACAAGTATTATGCAACAGCCCGCCCGCTAAAGCAATAAGTGTGAGCGAGAGATTGAAATCGACGCCTGGGCACATACTTAAACGGAGTATTAACGGAAGTGCAAAAGGGACGGCAATTGAAAACAGTGAGTTGGCGCAAATTAGTAATGATAACTGTATCCAAGTGACACCAAACAATATAGCTGAGTGTACTTATAGGCCGACGGGTAAGGCAAAAAACAAGTCTTACTCTGAAGTAGTACAGAAAGATGGTGAGTGGAAGGAACCTGAAAAAATTGAAGAGTGGATTTTATATCAAAAACGGCGACTTAGAAATCGTTTTATTAGTCAAAAAGGTTGTGCCGTTGAGTCCGAGTCAACTAATCAGAAGTTTAAGGCGGCGGATGTTAAAGTGCCGTTTTTATATCGAATGTTGCCAAAGATGTGTCTGAAAAAGATATTATTGAATATATATATGTAAAGACCCAAGAAAAGGTTTCACTTGTAAAACTGCAAATGAAACGGGAGAGGAATTATAATGCATATAAAATATTTGTAACGACGCATAAAATTGACATGTTTTTAGATAATAAGCTGTGGCCATCAGGTATATCATTTCGTTGATTTGTAAATTTTTATGATAAGCGTGTAAAGACAGATAATAATAAATAATTAATTGTAAGTAACTTAATTTAATAAATTAATAAATAATACAATAATAGATGGATAAACTGAGTAAAATTATAAGCTATAATTGTAAATCAATTAAGAGGTCTGTGGAAGGTATTAAAGAGTTGTGCCGGTCAGCTGACGTCATAGCCCTACAGGAAACGTGGCTGCTACCGCATGACCTTTCATTT
>NJDD01001621.1:4912-38292 GCA_002245505.1 Calephelis nemesis
GGGGCTGGCGGCTGGCGCGGGGACGCCGCCGCGCTCCGCGCCTGTCTGCTGCATCTGCATCTCATGGCGAGACCAGGTAACCTATGGAGTGGGAACACTCATACCAGCTTCAACAACGCAACTATGAAACCGCTTAGCATGCCTGAAGCATGGACAAACAATTTTTTACAGTTGGTGAGGAAATCCAAGCGTCGCCATCGGAATGTCTGGAAGCAGCCCTCATCAGCCGTTGGGAGGGCCTGGCACGCGAGAACAAGTGTGTGGGCGCGGCGAGCTACTCACGCCGGCAGCTGGTGTACCTGGCGCGGCTGGCACAAGACCTGCTCGCCTGTAAGAAAATGATCCTTACGGTGAGTTCATTTACTTATTTCTTATAAGAAGGCTTATGTAAGGGTTGCGTTTACAAATTAAGTCTTGAATGTAAAGCCTTTGCTCGAATCCCTCGAAAGCTAAACTCGAATCTGCACTGAAGCAGAAAACTGAAAAGTACTCGTATTAATGGCAAACCTTAAGAGTCATTTCAGAATTTTCCATAGAGTCTTAATAAATGAAAGGTGATGGTATCACTGCGGGTCATCGCAGAACTTTGCCACTTTAGCTGACTGACTGATAAAGGGATCATTTGTAATTCAAATAACTAAATTATTTGAAGGCAATCAAATTTTACGGCGGGACAATTTAAGACGTATTAATATGGTTTCTGATGTTTCTCGAGATCTAAGCTATGGAAAAATCAGGGATCACAACATTCAGAAAAAAAAACCACGAACTACATATACTTACAGCTTTATCTCCTTAGTAGGTGAAGCAAAACAAAGAAAACATATTTAGATCCCACTCAGGTTGTAAGAAGAAATCTCTGAATGTTTCTTTTTTTGATTCCGTTTCCCTAACATGGTTACAGCGTATATTTTCATTGTAGTTCTCACTTGCTTTCTTCTCGCACTTTTATTGTCAATATCTCCTACAGTCAAGTTAGACTTCTGCTTATTCTATGAAGTTTAATAAAAAATGCCATATTTCAGGAACATCAAAGTACATTTCGAGCAAACCTTATCACAGCCACCTCAATCCATCAAGAGACAGTAGAAGAACTGATCCACATCCTGGCGATCATGTTGGATCAGGCCCGTGATCTGTACCTCAATAACCTGCAAAAATCATTTGGAGATTCGGACAAGGAACTGACGACTTACAGGTTCGTAAAATATTATCTGACTTCAATCATTGAAGTGCATTAAAACTTCGAAACTCGACTCCAATTATTTCATCAATATCGCGATTTGATAATTAGTCCATTGAAATGTTACATTTTTTAGGCCTAACCTTGCGTTTTTTAGAGGATGCAATTTTAGTTTTTCGATGTGTACGGGGGGTCAGTGTAAAGCTAAAACCAAGTTTGTGGGGTTGCCCCCCTTGTCCCACGGCCGCCATCTTCGAAATAGGGGTTGAAATGGTTCTTATGATATATCTCTTAAACTATTTATTTTATAAAAAAAATGTTAACGTTTTTTGTTGCAAATTAAATTCTCTACAACTTTGGTCCAGTAACTTTTTATCGCATAACTATAAATAAAAAGTTATAAGCGAAAATCTTCAGAAATTCAAGAAAAAAAATATATTTTTCGATGTAAGTTTTTTTTTATCATTTTAGGAAAAAAATATATCAGACTTTTTTTGTAGATCGTTTTTTGAGGAACAACTTTAAATCGCATTATTTTTTCATTAAGTCAATAGCTAAGG
Source organism: Calephelis nemesis (assembly GCA_002245505.1). Lineage (NCBI taxonomy): Eukaryota > Metazoa > Arthropoda > Insecta > Lepidoptera > Riodinidae > Calephelis > Calephelis nemesis. The sequence continues at coordinate 6,656 of NJDD01001621.1, forward strand.
TTCTACAGCGCTCCGAAGTGAGAACTATTGTTGTATTGTTTATTACTCTTAACTATACCTATATTATACGTGTGTACTTATAATGTCATCAGTTATTGTTTTAATTTTGTTATTACAATTTTTTTTATTATAAATTTTTCAATATTATTAATAATTAATTATTGACTCTTTTTCACTTCATAACAGGATTTAACAATTAATATTTTTTTAAATAATTTTAAATCTGATGGCCGTTACCGAGAATACTGTTCAGGTAGAAAATACCCAAGTGACCAAGTACCAAGTGACACAACTTCAGCTCCTTACAATATCGGTAAAATGAAATTTGTTAAAACCCTGGAAAAACATTTAGAGTTTACAAGTGGAACAGCTTTGTTTCTCTGAGAGTTGATCTAGCTTTGCTCACTATAATTGGTGAACATTTTTTTTATCTCTTTATACGGTGGTAATCCAACACAAGACACAGCTCGCTTTCATATTTTCCGAGTATACCATCAGGTCCAGTCGTGGCTTAGTAATTATAATGATCCTGAAGACTGGGGCTGGAAAAAATGTGGAAAATTATCGATGCCAGTCCAGAACTCTAAACCTCAAGCACCCCCGGAACTTCTAAAATTGTTCTTGAAAATTGATCTTGAAATTGATTTGGAAACTGTGGAGCGATGTGGGGATGTCGAAAAGCAGGACTGAAATGTTCTGCAGTGTGGTTCCATTGTTCTGGAGAGACTTGCAGCAACGTAATGGAACTCCCAGAATTAATAAATGAAGATGACTTAACCGCCAACATTAACACCCCTTCCTTCTCCAGTTTTCCCACTGGTATTTGATTCAGAAAGCCGATCAGATACTGAGCCGAAGCCTAGTCCATCGAAACGACTAAGGACGGAGTAGTTCTAACTTAGAAAATTACCGTGGATTATGCCTATTGGGGATACCACGTAAAAAAACGCGCCTCTAGACTTTACCTCGTGGGTGGTGGGGAAGAGTTATTACTAATTTGTAGGGTCTGTAGACTTAACACCTTTAAATTGATAGATTGATGTGATTGATTGATAGATGAATTAAATAACTGGTTTGATATAAAATTATATTGAGTTCAAATGTAATAATAATGTGACGCGTGCGCGGACTTGATGATGTTTTATTGAACTAAATGATTTACATTATAAAATGAAATTTGCCGACGATGCGATATGATTTTAATATGCATTATTGTACGGTGGCCAGTACATGCTCCCGGGCACGAGATGCCGGATGTTGTAAGATAATGATAGATTAGTATTGATGAGGTGATACAAGATGATAAAACAATATTTTTCTTAATATTAAATGTTAGTGCTAAGTTAAATGATAACAAATATAAAAAGATCAAGGTTGAAACAAATTATTTTGAATGATATCTTTTAAATTGACATATTCCGAAAACCGGGGAGGTGGCCCTATTTACAGCACACGAACTTGATTGAACGGATTGATCTGTTTTTGCACTCGCGCACTGATCTATTTGACCACATTCGCACTGAACACCACTGTTATGTTGGTCGGCGCCGGCGCCGTCGCGCTGATAGTGCACGACAGGAGTGGGGTGGGGGGCTGGCTGCCGGCGCCGCGCGCGCCACCACGCGCACCCTGCCGCCACCAACCCCGCCGCTGCCACGCAGTAGATGGCCACGTAATGGTGGACGTCGTTGTAACTCACGCTGTCTTCTGCTTCCACGTCCGCTGCCGCCACTCGCAAGTCATCGATTTGCTTCGTGATATTTTGTAATGACGATTGAAAAAAATTTGGTGCTTGATACCTTTCAATCGGTACAGATAAATTGATGATGTTGTTTACGGGTGCAATCTGAATATCTATGAGGTCCGGTGTTACTCTCATATTATTCGTCTGATGTCTGTGTGAAATGATATTAAAAGTGTCTCCCCTAATGACGCAATCGTTACTTAGAGCAATTATATTTACCCCAGTCAGCTGTTCACTCGTAACGCGCCGCTCACATATAAAGCGTAGTGTACACCGACCGCAGCACGTCACGATGAAAGAATTGCTGTTTGTGAGCTCTGTCCATGTAGTCTCGCACGTAGATGTTACTGTTGCGCAGGAGTCTCTACTGGTTTTTTAAACATAGATCGTCATCCGAATCTCGTCGATAAATCGGTTTCTGTATCTTACATAAGCTTACTACAGAATCGTAAGTGACACATTTTTGCATTTCAAATTGCGATATTGGTAAGTATGTGTCTTTTTTTATATTCAAGGCTACGTAGTCCGCAACAGGTATGATGCTGACCATTGCGGAGTCGACTTGGTGCTTTAAAGATATTAGTCGAAGTATTTTGTAATTCTCTCTGTTTACTAGAGGAATTTGTACTTCGAAAATAAAAAATTGTAAAGTCATACGAGCTCTCACTTGCATAATCTGATATATCTTATGTAAGTCGGATGAAGGGCTTTCGATTGGCAACGACAGCTCCTTTGATATTTGTCCTGATATGATGTGTAGTTCATCTCGGAGTTGCGCTGGAGAAATGAGATGTATGCTTAAATGTTGAGTTTTCGTTAAAGTATTTAGTAGACTATCTTGAATAGTTTGTAAATTATTGAGTAAGTGACTTGCTATGGTACTAGTAAATATAAAATCTTCACTGTTTTTCACCTTTTGCACTTCATTTTTTAGGGATATAGCCGTATTATCTAGATTGATTAAATGTTGATTGAATAACTTGTGTTGTTTGTACATACTATCTTCAACTCGCTTTAAAAGGTTGTTCTCAGCTTCAATTATGGAAGTTTGATTTTTCCATAGAGAAGTTAAATGCTTCTGATTGTTTCTAAGTAAGTTGATATCCCTTTGATATTGTTCGGCGAAATGGTCATCTAATACTCCGAACAGGCTATTAGCGATGTAACCGATCCCGTTAATAAGTCCGCGGCGCGTGCGCTTGTAGGTACCAGCTGGCGCCGTGAACTGCTGATCTAGCAACATGCGGTCATACTACTCCAGTTCCGTGAACCCATGGCGTAGTTGTAATAATATGATAGCGCACGGAGACTTACTGTCTGGTTGTTTACATACCGTTTCGAGTTGGTTCATATAAAACTGAAAGGTCTCTATTCCGTGCCAATAAGGTTCCATATCGTAGTAGACTATGAGTTTCCAGTCATCTACTACTAAACGCATGTCTGATAGTTTGTCAAAATAAATTCCTTGTAGTGATTTGATAGTTGAAATGTTGTATGTTCCGTTTACTGTTGTGAGAAATAAAAAATTTAGTAACAAAAATAACTTTGTTATAAGGTTGACACTGGACGTTTTCTTGATAGCAGGCTTTTTTGTCTGGATCTTCGTATCTGATGATGATATATTTTCCTGCTTGATAGGTAGGTGATTATGTTGTTGATATTCCAAATTAACTGGTAAAGTTGATAGTTTTATAATAAGACGTTTTATGATGCCGTTTTTAGTTTTTAATGTTACCACCCGGACGTACCCGTCCTGACCTGGATGCAGGTCGATGACTCGACCTAGTGCCCACTTTCCAGGCGGAAGGTTTGCATCATGAATGACGACGATATCATTCAGCTTCATATTGTCTTGTGACTGCTGCCATTTTCCTCGTGATGATAATTGAGTAAGATATTCCGTACGCCAACGTTTCCATATATCCTGGAATATCTTTTGTTCTAGTTGCCATCGAGTGCGGGCGTCTCTCTCCGTCTCGAAAATAGTTAAAACTGGACCGCTTGATAAGAAATGGGAAGGTGTTAAATAGTCGAAATCGTTTGGGTCTTCAGTTAGAGCACAGAGTGGTCTCGAGTTTAAACAAGCCTCCAGCTGCGTGAGGACGGTAGTAAATTCCTCGAATGTCAGCTTTTGTTCGCCAACCACTCTGCGGAATGATACTTGAGGCTCTTGACTGCCGCTTCCCAGAGGCCTCCCGCGCTCGGACACGAAGGTGCGATGTTTGACCACTGGATTCTCATCTCGTTAAATTCCGAATGAAATTCCTCCGTAATAATTGATGTTAAATTGATATGTTCCTTTGATAGTATTTTGCTGGCTCCCACGAAGTTTGTTTCGTTGTCACTGTAAATATGACGCGGAGTTCCTCTTCTTGCTGAGAATCGTCGGAGAGCAGCTAAAAATGCTGATGTTGATAAGTCGGAGACTAGTTCGAGATGAACTGCCTTCGTTACCATGCAGACGAATACCGCAACATATCCCTTTGTCGTTTTTGCTCCGCGACCTTTGTTCATCTTCACGTCGACCGCGCCAGTGTAGTCCACGGCGGTATGATAGTACGGCCGCGTTGGATTCGTCCTTGGTTCAGGTAGGTCTACCATTATTTGGTATTGCTTGCTAGGTTTATGCTTTCTACATATAACACATTGACGTAGGCGCTTCTTCACAGTTCTGTTTCCACCGAGAATCCAATATCGCTGTCTAAGCCACGATTGAGTTAAACGTGCTCCTCCGTGGAATGTTGAACGGTGTCCTAAGTCAATCAATAAGTTGGTGATATGATGATCGTGCGGGATGATGATTGGGTGCTTCATGACTTCGGGGATGTGACTATTTCTTAGCCTGCCTCCGACACGTAGCAATCCGTCTTTGTCTAAGAACGGATTTAGATTTAATAACTTGCTATTTGATTTTAGTTTGGTTTTATTTTCCAGATAATCTATGTCAATATTAAATTCTGTCGATTGTACATACTTAATAATTTTAATTGTTGCTGAGTCCAATTCTTGTGAAGTTAAGTAGGTATGTTCGATATTTTTCCGTGACATAAATAGGAGTATCCATGCAAAAACACGTATAACTCGCGTAAAATTGCTTTGACTGCATAATAAATATTCAATAATGTTTTCTGATTTGTTACATTTAATAGTTTGTAACACTGTAATTTGCTTCGATTTCTTTGTTTCTAAATCTGTATTGTATTTATATTGTTGTAATTGTTTAAAATCATGTTGAGATGCTAACCAGGTAGGACCATTCCACCATAGAGGATGTTCTCGAAGTCGTGCCACTGTGACACCGCGGCTGGCGCAATCAGCTGGGTTATCCACCGACTTCACATATCGCCAGCACGATGACGTCATAATCTGTGTAATGTGACGTACTCTTTTGCTAACAAATGGTTTCCACCGGTTAGGATCGCCTTGTAGCCATCCTAATACTGCCGTAGAGTCACACCATCCGAATAACTCTATGTTATGAGTATTGAAACTTTTTATGATTTTGGCAACTAATTTTGATAATAAGTATGCTCCACTTAGTTCTAATCGCGGAAGCGATACTTCGTGTTTTGATTTTGGTGCTTTGCTGACAGGTACTAATTTAGTTTTTGATGTCAATAGTACAACTGATATCTTATCCCCATGATGTATACGCGCGTATGCTTTTGTTGATGCGTCACAGAAACCGTGCAATTCCATCCTTTCATTTTGATTACTTCCAATCCAACGTGGTATTTTGATATGATTGATAAGTTCGATATCTGCTCTTAATTTTGACCATTCGGCTTTGATATGTTCGGGAACTTCGTCGTTCCACTGGAGGTTATTTAACCACACATTTTGGAAAAAAAGTTTCAATTGTAAAATGGCTGGAGATAGCCATCCAAGAGGGTCGAAGATCTTGGATATTTCTGATAGTAAAGTTCTCTTTGTAAGTCGAGAAATTGGTTTCTTTGACATTTTACATTCAAATGTAAACATATCCTGTTTTGAATTCCACATAAGGCCCAATGCTTTGGTAGATTCTTGATGACGAAACGTGAACACATCTTGATTGATCTGTGTTTTACTGACGTTTTCTAATAATTGTGTATCGTTAGAAGTCCACTTACGTAAGTTGAACCCGCCGGACCAAAGTAGGTCTAATAAATCTGTTTGTAAGTGTTTTGCTGATTCGATACTATGAGAGCCGGACAATAGATCATCACTGTAAAATTCTTTCTCCAGAACTCTTGCTGCTGTAGGAAAACGATGTCTCTCATCCTTGGCCAGTTGCTTGAGTGTCATCATAGACAGGAAGGGGGCCGCTTTAGTACCGTACGTGACGGTTTTCAATTGATAATCTTGAAGTGGTTCTTGGGGAGAGTCCCGCCAGATTATATTTTGATAATGCTGATCGTCTTCATGAACTAAAATCTGCCGGAACATCTTTTCCAAATCTGCTGTAAGTACGTATTTGTACTGCCTCCACTTCAAAACGAGAGTTAAAAGATCACGTTGTAAGTTAGGCCCACGGTACATTACGTCGTTTAAACTGACGCCCGTACTCGTCACACCTGATGCGTTGAACACGACACGTAGTGACGTAGTTAATGAATCTGCGCGCTGTACGCAGTGATGCGGTAAAAAATATAGAGGTTTACTATTTTGAGATGTCTTCTTCATGTGTCCTAACTGAATATACTCGTGAATAAATGCTTTGTAGTCTTTTGTTATATTTGCTTGTTTGTTGAATTTACGTTCTAGTTGGTAAAATTGTGCAATAGCCTTGGGTTTTGATTGACCTAATTTGACTTTAGCGTCGGGATGAAGCGGGAGACGTACGACGTATCTACCGTCTTCTTGACGCATAGTAGTAGACTCGTAGAGTTGTACGCATTGATGATCTTCGGATGACATGATGATATCCTGGGAGACGTCTTCTATAGACCAAAACTTCTGTATGTCTTCTATATTGATGTTGACGACGTTGCATTGATATGTAGAAACGACATTACCACAAAGAATCCAACCTAGACGTGTTTGCTGAACGACCGGCATGTACTCCGAATCCTTAATGACACCCGCTTGGATAATATGGGAGTAGACATCAGCTCCCAACAGGATGTCGACCGAGCGACTGATGTAAAACTCGGGATCTGCCAGTTGTAAGTTTTCTATGTATGTCCAGGATGGTTTCGAAAATGATTTGTTCGGTAATTTATTTACTAAGTGTTTCATTATCAATGCGTCGGTATTAAATGTGAATGAGTCATTGTAAATTGAAGATATTTTAATATTGATAACGCCCCTACAGTTTTGTTCACGCGCTCCGACACCAAAGATGATACTCTTGTATTGTTTACGCTGCAATCCTAATATCTGAGCGGCGTTCTCCGAAATAAGTGAGGTCTGTGACCCCTGATCTATCAAAGCTCTCATGGTACAGAAAGAACCGTCAGCTGCTTGCACTCTGATCTTGGCAGTAGCTAATAATATTTCACTAAAATTTATTTGTAAAATATTAGTGTTAATTTTATGCTGTTTAGGTATATCCATCGCGTCCGATGACCTGCATTGATTCGTGCTTAGGTAAGCGTCATGTAACAGTGTGTTGTGTGCAGCTTGACAATGACGACACCGTTTGGTTGAAATGCATTCTTTACCCCTATGGTTATAAAGACAGTTTTTGCACAATGATAAATTTGATACTGTTTTTAATTTTGTGTTCGGTTCGTACTTGAGGAAAGTTTCGCAATGAAAAATTGCATGTGCTAATTTGCAAATCGGGCACACATCTGATTTATTTAATTGCAATGTATTTTATTGACGTTGAATGATTTAAAAAAGGGTTGTTTTTTCTTAAAATCTTGCTTGGACACATCGTTTAATTGACATTTCGGCATATCTTGTTTACGTTTTGAGCTCTCGAGATTAGTGAATTTCATTTGCAAAAATTTCATCAGATCTCCCAACACCGGTATCTCACGCGATCCTTGAAGCGATTCAATGTAACTGTCGTGTGTATCGACGTCCATCTTCTGCGTGAGGATGTAGATGATGATAGAGTCCCAGGTACTGACATCGATACCTAGGTTTCGAATACCACTAAGCGACTCGTTCGTTGTGTCGTGCATTCTTTTTAATGATACTGCTGACTGTTGTTGAATTATAGGTAAACTCATTAGATTATGAAGATAGGTGTTTAGTATTAACTTTTTATTATTGTAACGGTCATTTAAAATTTTCCATGAAGTTTCGTAATTTTCGGAAATAATGTTTAAGTGATGTATTAACTTTTCAGGTTCGCCTTTGAGTTTTCCCTTCAGAAACTGCATCTTTTGCCCGTCGGACATGGATCTATTGTTGTGAATTGATCCCGTGAATAAGTCCTTGAACGTCACCCATTGTTGGTAGTTTCCGCTGAAAGTCGGAACTTCAATAACAGGAGTTGATTTTTCTTGTGTGCTTTGCGACCGTAGCTTTTTGTTAATAATCTTTCGAATTTCTTCATACTTTAATTCATAAATGCTAAATGATTGCTCGTATTCTTCGTTTTCTTCATTGAGTTCACTGTCGATCTCCCAATGAAGGGAGTCAATGACCGACCAACGTGACTTGAGTGAACTGAGAAGCTCTTCGTACTCATACGTTTCTTTAACCGATTCCAGCTCGATGTTGTTGATTGTCCGATTTAAAGCTTTAAAATTGCTTCTTTGCTTCCTTAACATTTCTTCCAACTTGCTGCTGGTTCCCTGCTCCTTATACAAGGAAGCCGCCGACCCGTAATGTTGATCGCTACCTGACGGCTGAGTGAACGGACCGGGAGATGCTAAGGGGGTTGCCGGTTTAAGAAAAGATTCCGACGGTAAAAATTTCATAATGTGTGCTCAAGTTTCCTGATAGAAATCAGACACTTTTTTATAATAATTACTGCTAAAATAATCATGATTTATTATCACCTATTTCACACAGTTTGATATGATTGCTCTGAAAATCTTGATATTAAACATTTAAATTGCTAACCCGTTTTTTAACATAAGAAGACGTTTTGCGATCAGCCCCGTCTTTCTTACAATTAATTAGGAGCTGCTCCATCGCTCCCATGATCTGCTGCTGCTTTGATAGTAAATCTTCCATGATTGATATTGATAAATTGTTAAAAGTAGACTCACCGTAGACTGGTTACCCACCCACGTGGCAAATTTTATCACTCGCGTAAGTAGGTCCGCTTATACGGAAGCTCGAAGGACCTTAAAGATGTAGGGTCTGTAGACTTAACACCTTTAAATTGATAGATTGATGTGATTGATTGATAGATGAATTAAATAACTGGTTTGATATAAAATTATATTGAGTTCAAATGTAATGATAATGTGACGCGTGCGCGGACTTGATGATGTTTTATTGAACTAAATGATTTATTTACATTATAAAATGAAATTTGCCGACGCTGCGATATGATTTTAATATGCATTATTGTACGGTGGCCCGTACATAATTATTAATAATATTTCAAAATTTTTAATAAAAAATTATAATAACAAAAGAAAATAATAACTGATAGTATACCTACTGATAATATAGGTGTAGCTAAGAGTACTAAACAATAGTACTCACTTCGGAGCGCTGTAAAACCTTAGCTATTGACCTAATGAAAAAATAATGCAATTAAAAGTCGTTCCTCAAAAAATAATCTATAAAAATGGTCTGATATATTTTTTTCGTAAAATGATAAAAAAAAGTTACATCGAAAAATATTAATTTTTTCTCGAATTTCTGAAGATTTTCGCTTATAACTTTTTTATTCATAGTTCTACGATAAAAAGTTACTAGACCAAAGTTGTAGAGAATTTAATTTGCAACAAAAAACGTCAACAACTTTTTTTTATTAAATAAATAGTTTAAGAGATATATCGAAAGAACCGTTTCAACCCCTATTTTCAAGATGGCGGCCGTGGGACAAGGGTGGCAACCCCACAAACTTGGTTTTAGCTTTATATTGACCCCCCTACACATCAAAAAAATAAAATTGCATCCCCTAAAAAACGCAACCCCAAATGTAACTTTTCAGTGGACTAAATTATTTTTTCGAAAGATAGCTAATGACTTTAAGATGGTCAGACATACATGTTATCAATCGCAATAATCATTTTGAGTAACACTTAATAATGCATAAATTTATCACTTTACTTTTTGAATAAATTATTGAATAATTATTGTCTATCTTGATATCGCTATTAATGACAACTTTAATAATAGTATGCATCATTAACTATAACTCAAAAATAATTTGACAGATCATGATAAAAATAATATGGGGTCACCTCGTAGTCATGATCTATCTTTTGCAGAAAGAATAATCAAAATCGGTCTGACATTGGCCATGTAATCGCGTGAAAATTCTCAGAATGCACTTCATGTGATTAGATGAACGATTAACAGAGTTCCAATTGATCCTTTAAGGAAGGATTTTGTGCTGAAATCTTGTAAATGCGAAACTAATTGGATGGAACATTATTACACTTTTAATCACTGTTGTTGCTCAACTTATATTTTTTAATTTTATACTTTGCATTCCACATTTATATTTCTAATTTATCATTTAACCTGAATAGCAATATACTGATAAAAACAGTAAAAGCTGCAATGTGATCTAGAACTAATTACGTAATTTAATTAACTTATTTTTTAATCACTAGTACGTAATGTTTTTAAAGGTCCTGAAAATGCTATAAGTAGCGAAACCAATAAATCTAAAGTGTGAAAGAATACAAGTGACTTTTAGTAATTATAAAAGAAGTCTATTTTTTTTAGAAATAACTGACAATTTCATTTTAGATCAAAGAAGTGGAACAAGTTAAAGGACTACTATGACGCATCTTCCGCCTGCTTAATCGATGCCGTCAGACGAGACCCCGGCATTCGCAAGGAGGATCTGAACGATGAAATTATTGTCATGAAGAATATCCTAGTTTGGTTGTATAAAGGTGACAAAGAATATTTACACAAAATAACGGCATGGAAAAAACATTGGATTAGGAGTTTAAACCATGACTTGGAGGTCATTATGTTGAAGATGATTTTGATGACAGAGCTTATCGTCATTATCATCTCGGTGTTAATCCCGGTGACCACAAGGTTGACCTTTCTTAGCACACTCTTCAAATAATTCATGTACTTTTACACACGTTTTTTTGTAGTTAACACTTGTACTTATCCACGACAATTAATATTGTGGATAAGTACAAGTGTTAACTACAAAAAAAGTGTGTATTCGATGGAATTCCACCAAGTGCCGACGATAGCAAGTATAGATTCATGTACTTTTCCACAACACACTTCATTTCACTCGTTACGTGTAACATAAAATGTTTTATGGACAAGTGCAAGTGTTATTTGACAAGTGTGCACAATGGATTTCCACCAAGTACTGGTTATGACGAGTGTGAATTCAACCTTCCTCCTTATCCACCGTGCCAGTTTTGAGCATCCACCAAATTAAGATTATTCCTCTCATATATTCCTTTCAGTACGTCGAACCACTGCTTTTAGGTCTTCCACAAGATCTTGTCCGTGACACTACCAGGCAAGACTTTTGTTTAGTAATAAAAGCATAGCACACACTAGTAGCAGAGAGAATATCACACTTATTGTAGGGGATTTTTCTTTCCCTTTTTTTCATTCTCTTATAACGTCCATACATTGAAAATTTCCTTGCCTTTATGTTCCATTGAAATATAAACCCCAATAATGAGTTTGTCCTTTTATGACAAGTTCGTTTTTGTTTAAGTTTTAGTACTTTTTCCGGCATTGGACGAACGTAATGGGTTTCAGTGGCAAAATATGTCATAATTTTCATCATCATGTCATGTGATGTGCATATCTCTTGTGGCATTTAAAATGACTCGACTGTACCTACAGCTGAGATACAATTTTGTGTCGTCTAAACAACAATGTCACCTACATTGTACATATATTTAGAAGTAAGGCAGTAAACAAGCCAGCTGATTTCCTGATGATAGCCATGGCCTGTAGACAACATAGATGTTATAGGTGCGTTGCTATTCAATGACCGGAATGTTTTCTACTGTGCAAGTCTACGCTACCCTTTAGGCCTGAACATAATCATTCTGGCCTAAATAGGTAAGGCGGTGGGTCCCTACTCTGACGAGTTGTTGCACAGTACTCTACCACCAGTAGACTTGTTGGTGATGACCTGTTGAATCTATGCGCACCTCTAACAAGCTCTGGCTGGCAAGAAGGCAGATGGTTTATTCTAGATAGAAGACCCGGACCAACACAGGGCGAAACGAATGTATTAACAAAACACACTGCATTTGTAGGAGCTAAAGAAGATAAGAAATATTTGGCCCCAGTACTCAAACCATATCTCGAAGACCTCTACGGATCTTCTATGGAGAACGGTTGGTTTCTGGAAGAGTTTGACTCTAGGAAGTGTGTCCCAGAGTTTAGAGGCTTACGAGAGTACTGCATGGAGGTACACAATGGTCACGTGGATCCTAACTTGGGTCTACTGGACGCTGCCAAGAAGTTTGCATGGGCTAAGGCTATGGTGGATTTCGTGGACAGATATAAACATGTTGGTAAGTTACCTTTATTGTATTTTTTCATGGGATTGCAAGATAATTTTTATGTTTCGGTTGGAAAGGTTACATTTATTAAGCTTATGATTCTATTTTGGACAGTAATACAGCTGATGTATAGCACATGTGTATGATTAAGTGGTTAAGGTTTGTGTAAATTGTTTGAGGTATAAATACTAATATTATAATTGCGAAATTCTGTCAGTCTGTCTGTTGTTCTTTCACAGTTATACTGCTAAAGCGATTTCGATTAAATTTGATATGTTCTAAAGATAGCAGTTTCAATAAAGGCAATTGTTTTTCAAAGATCAACTCCCTAGTGTTTCTTATATAGTGAAACTAGTTGGCTAAAAATAATAAAAATATAGTGAGGAAAGTACAAGTGATATTAATCACTTACACAATGATATATATCTACTTTTTATATAAGTAGTACATATTATGTAAAATTAGATTGTAATTTGTATTTTTTTATAGTTTATAATATTACGATTGATTTTTGAAAAAGATAAACCCGGTGAAATTCTTTCTCTGAGTCTTTTCAGTGTGTGGCCGCGACTCCTATTCCGTGGTAGTTTATAAAAATGTCGACGCACCAAGTGCCACTAGTATGGTCTACGTGAATAAAATTTTTAATTCTGATTCTGAATCAATTGCGTTCTTCGTATTCGTAGTTGCAAGCAAAATCTAAAATTAATATTTGTATCACATGTCGAGCTTAAAACGTACTGTCAGTTTCAAAACCCAATTCCAGGATTAACGAAGACTGATCGTCTAATCGGCGCTTAACTTCACGTGAATCGAATTGATCGGGGAATAAACTTGTAATTATGTCACTCGCTTGGCAAACTTGAACTGACGGGACGTGAAGGGAACTTATCCCATCCCGAATGTTAGGTCGGTTTTGCGCTTCGAAGTTGGTTAATCTATACATACAAAAACGAATATCTATTTCCCTTGGTCGCATCTTTCCGGAACGGATGGAATGGTTTTGCTAGTTCTTTTTTTGCTGTGTTAATATCAAAAGCTTTTTATGTAAGAAATATTCCCCGTGTTAGTACGGGTTCCTTTGTAAAATAGACCATGTACCTTCCTGCCAGGCAGCTCGTAAAAGGCGAGCATAGGCTAACCGTCATTAACACTGTGACATCTGACTAAGTGGTAGAGTTTCGTAGCGACCCGCGCGGATGGGTACCACCGCCTTACCTATTTCTACCGCCATAACGTGATGACGTGTTCCGGTTTGGAGGGTAAGGTAGCCGGTAAACTTACTTTTGCTCGAGACTTAACATCCCGGTCTCAGGTTGGCTACGCAACATTATCACATTTGGTGTCTCTAGGCGGTGTGAATTTCTTACCATCAGGAAATCCGTCTGCTTGTTTGCCTTCCAATATCATAAAAAAGAAGTTTAGTGTAACATTAAAAATTTAAGAAAACTTAACGAATATATATGTTTAAAGTAATGTTGATTATCATTCGATTGGGCTTAAATTCAAAGACGTCATATCAGCTACTATTTTGTTAAATATTAACTATCTTGGAGTATTGGAATCAAATTAGTTGCGGCCTCAAAATGATGAGGGTAAAGTTCAGAATTATTTTGGCAAGTGAGTTGAGAAAACACTTTCAGTCCAAATCTAGCGAAAAGTTGTTAAATCTTTATTGTTACATACATACATACATACATATCTTCAAGCCAAGTCCCTTACGGGGTAGGCAGAGAGTATCGAGTGCCAGACGTCACGATCCTGACAAACCTGTCTTGCTTCCTTCACATTCATTACCCTGTTCATACAAGCATGCCGGTTTCGGAGACTCTTGACACCACCCTCGGATAATATCCGATTGATCTGATCGTGAAATGTCAGCCTTAGTCTCCCCGGGTACCTACATCCATCCACATTCGCATTGTATATCTGCTTTGTCAATCTTTCATCTGTCATTCTTTCCACATGCCCGAACCAGCGGAGCATGCCCTTTCGCATTTTAACACCAACACTTTCTTTCAATCCCACTCTTTCTCGGATCTCACTGTTACGAATGCGGTCAGCGAGCGTTACACCACAGATTTTCCGTAGTGCTCTCATTTCGACCGCATTTATCCTACTTTCATGATCTTTCTGACATACCCAACTCTCGCTTCCATACAATAACGTTGGGATAAGCATAGAATTATGCAAAGCGAGTCTAGCTTTTTGACTTAAAACCTCGCTTTGGAATAGCTTACCCAAAGCTCCATTCACACTATTCCCTGCACTCACTCTCTTCTTTACATCCGCGGTGTACCTTCCATCCCTGCTAAAAGCACAACCAAGATTTACAATTTCATTCACTTGTTCCAGCACTACATCATCAACCAAAACTCTTACATCCGTTCTGGCTACATCTCTTTCAAATACCATTATTTTGGTTTTTGATCTTTATTGTTATTATTATTAACTCTTTATTGTACACAACAAAAAAAATACAGAAAAACTTAAGACTAAAATAAACATAAGTACAAAGGGCGAGCTTATCTCAAATGAATGAAATTTCTTCCAGCCAACCCGTTAAAGGAAAACAATAAATGGAATATGTAGACCTGGTGTACAAAACTATACAAAAAAAATAACTACATACTAAATACAATTACATACTAAACATAATACATACCGAAATATAACTATCTACACAAATAAAGCTAAATAACTCTTAAAAAAGTTCTTTTAATTGTTTTTTGAAAGAAACTAGGGTTTCACATTCACGTATCTCACTAGGAAGCGAGTTCCATAACCTAACAGCATGAACTGTAAAGGAGTGCGAATATGCAGCATAATGACTTGTGGGAAATCGCAACTGAGTACGGACAGATGAACGACAGGGTGAATCGTGTGAATGTAAAAAATTAAATGAATTGCGCAGATATTTAGGAGACAGGTTAGGGTTTTCTAGGTGGTAGAGTCCTGCAACGACTCGCCCAGACATACAGGCACCACCGCCTTACCTATTACTTCCGCAAAATGACAATGCTCGTCATTGTCGTGTTTCGGTTGGAGGGTAGGGTAGCCGGTTTACTTACTTACGCAGGAGGCTGACCATCCTAGCCTCAGGTTGACAGCGCACCACTACCTCATTTGGTGTCTATAGGCGACGGCATTTCTTACCATCAGGAAATCCGTCTGCTTGTTGTCCCCCTATAACCAAAAAAAAAAGACAACGGATGACTTGTAGAACTTTATAACGTTGACGCTAAAGCTTTAAAGACTACGTCTTAGCAGATAATGGACTTTAAAGTAGTACAACACTAGTCTTTTTTTACAATTTACTGGCACTCCCAGCGAACTTCGTTTCGCCTGACATTAACTTTATAGTTACTTACGGGACTTTTTACAATAATTTTAGAATAATAATACAATAAGTGGCAGAAATAAAAATGATGTTTTTCGTATTATTCCTGCATTTTTCCTTGAAAATGAAATTTATTTATTTGCGGAATATTAACAAACATTTTAAAACTATAAGTAAATTTAATATAAGTACCACCGTTTCCAAACCTAGCCAGACAGGAAAAGAAACGGCGAAACAAACCCCTTGACAACCATATCTTTAACTGAATTTGGTTATTAATAAGTACAATTATTTTACTATAAATAAAGTTTTGCCTTCCCTGATGTTCCACGAATATTTTAAAACCAAAATAAACTGAATCCGTCTACGCGTTTCCAAGTTTTACTGATACTAACGAATAGCGTTTCCTCTATATCTAATATGCCACTTTTCGTTGTAATTTTATAACTCAAAGAATGGACTCACATATCCAAACCAAATGTTTAGACTTTGATCGGACTATTTAGTAGATGGATTATGTGAAGTTTGCATAAAATTGGTGGAGTGGTTTTTAATTTATCACATTTTTTGTTAAAAATGAATTCAATAACTGGCAGATCTTTTTGTTGATGGGTATTTTTCTGTTAAATTGAAACGTTTTTCTGATGGTTATTGTGCCATATTCAAACTTTTTTGAGTTGCATTTTTTTTATTTGTTTTTGATTTGTTTTGTTATGTCATTCATGCGATAATATAGTGGGGAAGCACGTACCGGGCCGTTAGTCTTGTATATACTACATGTATAGTGAATGTTAAAATTAAGAAAGGGTTACAAATCACAAATCGTAATAGTATTTTTTTAATTTTAAACGTTTCTAGCGTAAATGTCTATAGAGGTTGAAAAGTAGCGCCGACTATTTAAAAAAAACTATAGATTTACATTTAGATGTCTGCATTTCCGGGTCTATATTAAATTTATTCTTGTATCTATTTAAGTATTTCTATGTATTAAAATCGTTGACTAATACCCATAACACAAGCTTTAATTTGCTTACTTTGGAGTTTAATTCAATTTGTGTAACTTGTCCAGGGATATTTATTTTGTATTTATTATCAAAGTCGACAAGAGTGTCACGTAGTCAAAACATATGAAGGTTAAAACTTTATCCTCCTACATAATATTGAGAACAATGCGTGTGCCCAGGTTTCATTGCGATGCTCGTACGACACCAATTTTGTTCTGAGTATATAATCGGAAAGTATTCAGAGTATAAAAACACAGCGCTACCCATGCACTTTTATCAATAGTCTTTTCTTATACAAGAGGAGGCAAAGGAGCTAGTGGGTCACCTGATGGAAAGTGATCACCACCGCCCACGGACCTCCGCAACACCAGTTATCACAGAAACGTTGCCAAACTTTAAGGAATGAGTACGCTCTTTTCTTGAAGGTCCCTAAGTCATTATTGTTTGGGAATACCGCCCTCGGTAACTGATTGCACAAAGGTGTTGTGCGAGGTAAAAAATGTCTCCGGAATAGCACAGTTGTAGATCGCCACGCACCAAAATGATGGGCATGATACTTTAAACTCTGTCGCGATGTTTGAAGGTGGAAATCAGCGGCTGGAATTAAACCAAACAACTCCTCAGAACATTCCGCATGACAGATGCGGTAGAAAACATTAACAACCATATCTTTAACTTTATTTGGTTATTAAGGGTCCATGTATGCTAAAATACGTCAGCAGGATAATGTATTTTTAATACAAAGCAATCATGAATCTTGGTGACAAAAATACACAAGATTAACATGAATATGCTTTATAAAACTAGCGATTCCAAAACACGTTTTATTTCACTTTGTTCGATAGAAAAAAATCAAAAAGTTAACCCTTTTTTGAAAGCAAAACCCAACTGTCTACTTAATTTATGAAAATATCGACACCAGATTTAACATAAACATAGATAAGTACTATACCTAAAAGATAAGTGTTTCAGTTTTTATATTGTTTTTTCAAATTACTTTTATAGTGTCAAAAATAGTGATTTGTCGCTTAAGACGTTTACTTTAGAGCGCAATATTTCATAGTAATCATGGAACGGGGGAGTGCGGCAATTGGCTCTTCTGGCTGACCAAGTATGGGGCCTTAATTATTACAAGTATTTTAATTTAAATAACGAACCCTTCCCAGGTTCCACGAATATTTTAAAACCAAAATAAACTGAATTCGTCCAGGTTCTAGTTATCTTGTTGTTGTTCGTGTTTATGCTAGGCCTTCTAAAAGTACACATTTTGGATACTGAGCCAACAGAGTTTGATAGTTAGTTAGGTAAATTGAAACTAATGGTCCGTCCATGTTGTAGGTCGTCCCGTTACACTTCCTGACAAACTCTATTATACTCTCGGATAACTCGAGTTATATCAATATTATGGACCGCTTTTCGTTTGACAAATAAAGATAAACATTTCGTTACTTAGCCTTCAAAAGCATTGAAGTGGCTTTTATATTTTTTACGTTATGAGCCAGCGAACAAACATATGACTTTCCTGATGATAAGAAAAAACCGTCGTATATAGACGCCATAGTTATTTTTAATGCGACGATATGGAATTATCGGCTACCTATGTCGGACTAAAGCAATGTTCACAAAATTGTATTACTACACAGGGTTACATCTAAAGCACCAGCCAAGTTTTGAGAAACGGTTTGGAATCCTTTCAAAGTAGCTCGAATATTAGTAGGAAATGGAAGTATTGAAAATCTCCAAGCCAGAATGTTAGCGACATATAACTCTCTACTAATACTTCCTCTCTGGGTTGTCCATTCAGCTAGAGCACGAGTTTATTTGGTTGTCATATATTAGTTTAACTTTATCTGAGAGTTTAACATTATGTTAACTATATCACCAGCAAAACTCCGACGTATCTATCACATATTACTTATTACACCAGTAAATGCAATGCTTCCTTTATTTCTAGCAAGGACCTGAGTATTACAATACAATACAATACAATAACTCTTTATTGTGCACCAAATACAAATAAATCACAAATACATTAAAATAACTTACACTAAGAAGATACACAAAGGCGGTATGATGAAGTATGATGTCCGTGGAGGAAGTTGAACTTTGGTCCAGGTATTGTTTAACCTAGGAACAGGGATGCAAATATTCCTCAGCAGTGTATAAATCACAACAAGAACTGGCCAGTCCCCGACCGTCTGTTCATCTTTTTTCTCATAACTTCAATCCAGGTCCAATTATAAAAATGAATCCCTGGTGATATTATTGTATCACGGCTGAATGAATGACGAACGGGTCCATTCGTGATAATTTGTTTATTGTTGTGGTAGAATGTGTCAGGCGAAGGTTTTTATAAAAGAAACAATATTAAGTTTAGCTAAATAGCTGAAAAAGTTAAAAAACTTAAAATTTTACACAATTATTTTTCTAACACATGACAAAGTCTTTTGGTTCCGCTATTTATTTATATGATCTGTGAGAGTCTAAGGACTATAACATAATAGTCTACCGGATAATCTATCCTCCAGTACATTCGTTACATGATACGTATACTACGTTAACAATTTCGTACTGAGTAATAGGAAAAGTGTAAGTTTTAGCAATTAGTGCATTCAATACTGTGTCAGAAAAAATGGGAATGTTTTTTTAAAGGATTCAAATTTATACTATTAGATTTTCGCTTGATTTTCCCAACTGGGGAAGGTCTGGCAGTGTCGTATCCTGTGAAACTGCCTTCCCGTCGGGAGCACAGCACTGCTCGCTTCCTGAGCCTGAGTCGACGGGACAAGGCTGAAGCCAAGCTGCGGCTGGCTAAGAGATGTGTTCTCGGTGCCTTCCATTCGGCGCTTGTTGGAAATAAGTAAGTTTAGCAATTTTAAGACGTTCCCGCCTTATTACAAAAGCCTTAACCTTTTCCAGCTGCCATTTTGTTAGTGCTTGATACTGTCGTGTTTGGATTTGGATCGTGGAAGTTCGTTACGCGCCATCCATTAATCTGGTTCCTTTAATTGGTTTGAAGATGACAAAACAGAAATGTAATGATCTGAAGATTATAGAATTTGTACTGGAACATTAGAATCACAGAAATGTCTGTATTTTGTATTTGTATTAAAGTATTTTGTCAACATTAAATCATTTAAATATATTTAGAAATCACGCCTGTAGTAAAAAAAATACACTTGAAACTTCGCTAGAACCCCTCTCCCCCTCTTGATAATAATTGGTGTTGCTTAGCGAAACCCTTATTCACTTTTTTATGCTAGAGACTTAAAATGTTAGTTTTATGTATATTGACAACGCGTCACGACAGTTTTGGTATCTATTAGGGAATTTCCCACAATCTGAAAAAGTTTGTTTGTTTTACTTTTTCTTGCTATTGAGAAAATATCTTATTCAAAATTAATTACGGCTTCAAATATTTCTTTCATAAAACCCGATATATGTCATGTGACATAAAAATCAACCGGTACATGTTTACCTCTTCATGTTTATTCACTAAGCTCAAATTCATATAAAAGTCACGAAAAACCGAACCCGTATTAATTAAGATATGTAAATGTATAGAGGGTGTTGACAAACCCGACGCGTGACCCGAGTTATCACAATGCAAGCTGATTAAAATTCAGCTCTGAACCGACCCGTACATCCACAATACACGCCCATTGAGGCTTCTGGGACCACAAGTTGCCTTAAATAGACCGATGTTTTACGTTCCATTCCTAAGGAGCCAATTTATTTATAAACTCGATAATTAAGGTTGAAGGAGATTCTGGGACGTTGTTTTTTTTATGGGGCCGGAAAAGTCACAACTCACACTAGCTGGCCTGATAAAGGCTTTTAAACTTTCTTTAAGTGATTAGAAGGCCAACAAAAAGACAAATTTCACATTGATAAGAAATATATGTCACCTATAACAATCAGACAGTAATGATGGATCCTTAGCTTGTGATTGGGATGTTATGCCTCTTGTGTAGGTAAGTGAATTTACTGGATACCCTTTATTCCAAAATCAAAACACGGTTGCGACGATAGTGATAGGCAAGCTGGTTATAACAATCTGGGTCGAAGTAAGAAGTTATCGTGAAACTCTTCCATTTAGCCGTAGTCATGGTGTTAGTATCCAAAACTAGGACTTATATTTTTGTTATAGGAGAGGTCGGCTAACAATTCCATGGCTATGGCTAGTTTCTGAAGGCAAGAGTTAACCGTGGCCTAGAAACAGTCCTGTGGCCGAGATGTTAGGCTTATCGTGCAAGCGTTTTGGCTACCCTGCCCTCTGGAGCGGAACATGACAGAGTCATTATGGTGGCAGGAATATTCCTTGCCTATGCCAGGCGGTCGATCCCTACCCGGGTAAATTAATATACAGCACATACCACCAGTGATCTTGTTAGTAATGTCATTTATTTTAACCTGAACTCGCCTCTAACGAACTGCATGACAGACACTAACACGGTAAAAGTAAGTTGACTCGGAGCTCGGGAGAAACACAGGGATAGACGAGATATGCTAATGTTAAGTGGAGTCACTGTGTAGTGCCGTAAACAAAAGTGTTAATAGGCATGAGTCAACAAGTGAGCTTGAGTGCTCTAAATGAGAAATTACCTCAAGAGTTTATGAAAGATACATACAAAGAGCAGGCATACGAAGAGTGGTAAGAAGCCCGCTTCTAACCCTACTTATGTCACACGTCACCCTTACTTTACGAATATCAATGAACTGAATTTATGTCAAGTAGATAAGAAGATTTAGTATGCCAAGCCTTGTTATAATGGTCATCATTTTTACAGATTTTCAAAACTGCCGCATCACGAGAGCGCTAGCGACATTCTCGAAAGTGTCAAAACTGGCAATTACTGGAGGAACAACACCAAACCAGACATAATCCCTTTACAGCCCACCACTCTAGATCTACCCAAGGTAAAACGAAGATCTAGAAGAGGTAGACCACTCACCTCCTATAGATTCCCCGAAATATCTATCACAGATCAATCGGATTCAAAGACTTTAAGACGGAAGTACCATACTTTAAGAAGTTTAGTGTACACAGAACCAGTGGAGAGTATACGGGAAATGAAAGAGAGACCACGATCAGCTGGGTCTACTATGAGAAATAAAGAGGCGTTGAGTAAACCGAGCATCTTGGAGACGATCGATTTTATTAACAGCGTGAAAGATTCTTTGTGTGGTGAGTATTGCTCCTTTTTTATCTATTGCAAGATAAAGAGCATTCAAGAAGAGCTGGTATAAGAAGTGGTATTTAAAGTAACTGTATTTTACTTTAAGTCTTGGATTCATTTTGAAATCATGTCAGTGTCTGAGAAGCAGTCTATCTTTAGACCGTTCGTGGTTATTGGTTCATTCATGATGACGGTTTTACTGGTTCACTATAAATTTCTGTATTTCATTAGATATAGCACATTTTTTTCAACTATTCAAGGAATTTGTAATCTTAGAACAAAAATTTTATTAAAGTGGAGGAATCATGTGCGTCAGACGTAGAAGATACCGCCTGGGCTATTGAAGACGACTGGTTGGTCGGCCAAATGGCTCCGTTAAACTTTTTGGCTTCACGGTGTGGCGGACAGACTTTGCACCTTATGCTGGGAGATATTGTTGAAGCCCTATTACAAAGGGGAAAGTTTACTGTAAGTACAGACAATCTGGATGCAAAATGCAAAGCGTTAAATTTTGAAAAAAAAATAGTTAATTCTATGGTTTCGTTTTATTTGTTGTCGAATTTTATGTAAAGAATCAGTTTGGTCCACTGAAGTCGAGTGTTTGTTCAGCCAAATGTCTCCGAAAAACATCTTTGCTTTCTGGGAGGTGGATAAACCTTATATTAAATACGTCGCGATATTATTGAAGCTCCTCATTGGTTAAGAACCGCGAGACTCAGATTTGATTCCCGACGGGGCCAAACATTTGTGTGATGAACGAAATGTTTATTAAATTTATTCTGGTATGTATTTCAGTGTTTCTATATATTAGAATCCTTTTCAATAAAATGAGTGTGAGTAGAGTAATAGAAAAATACTAGAGTAATAGAAAATTTAGAATATTTTTTTTATGATATTGGAAGGCAAACAAGCAGACGGATTTCTAGAGTCACCAAAGGTGGTACTGGTGCGTTGCCAACTTGAAGCCGCAATGTTCAACCTAGAGCAAAAGTAAGTTTACCGGCTACCTTTTCTTCCGATCCGGAATACCTCAACGGTAAGCGCTGACGTTATGGCGGCACGAATAGGTAAGGCAGTAGTACCAATCCGGACGAGTCGCTGCGAAACTCTGGCACCTAGTAAACATTTATTTATTGTTATGCAAAGAGAAAAGTTTATTGTACGTATAAAAAAGGAAGTTGGAAGATTTGATGCTATATACTAAAGGCAAATAGATAGAACAATTCTTGGATTTTTTTGATCATTTGATATATTGAATTTCCATAATATTAGACTAACTATATTTCCAGCACAAACATTTGGTGATTTAGTGAAGTGATTTGCTTATAATATTATAATTTACGTAGATTTTGTCCTAGTACATCTAAACCTCGTCGCATCAGCCCTAAATGCCCTTACAAAAGAGAACAAAAACATATATGTTTTTGAAAATAAGAAAATAATAGCTGCGCAGTTTAATTATTTGTTTTGCATGTTTGTATGTAGATCTATCTTTTTTTATCGCAATATCCATTTGGAATATTATTATAGATAACGGTAGCGCGTGTAGGTTGTGCCACTTCTAGGGTCCTTGTAAAGTCCGTGTATGTAGTCCTTATGAGGTCTAATCCTGTGGTTTGTGCCATCTCTACTATCCTTAGTGGAGGACAATCAGTTGTGAATGAAAGGATCGATATAATAAAGTGGTGTTTCCCTATAGATCCTGCAGGAGGTGTGCGGGTGGGTGGAAGCGTGCGGCGGCGGGGAGGGCGCGCTGCTGGCGCTCCACCGGGTGGCGCGGGCAGCACGCGCTCGCTCCTCCGAGCGGAATGCACAGTCAGTACCTTCCACTTCTTATATGGCAAATAATGAACATTAAAGAGTAGGTCATCCAAAGGTACTCATACTTACTTTAACCAATTCTGACGTCATGGTAAAAGTAAGTAGTAGGTGCAAAAAACTCATATTTTTTTGCAATGTTTTTTGAATTCTTCAATTATGACCACAATTAGTCGGTTTTTTAACATTACGCGTGTTTGCCTTACCATAAAGTGTATATTAATTGTTCAAATACTAACATTCCTATTTAAAGAAATGTCTCTGAAATAACAGTTGGCGATTACCAGAAACTGAAGGAGCAAGCAAGGAGGTTCAGCGGTACAGAGTGAAACCTCAGGATGAAGAAGAAGCACCTCAACCACCGCCACTACCGAGATTTTCAAGGGAGAAACAAGTGAGTTACACATATTTATGAGCTTTATTGCAAAAATTTTGGGTGCTAATTATAGATATGTAATTATTTTTCGTTTTCAAAATTGAAGCTTTAATAACGAGAGATAGTCATAAAATCTCTAAATCTTCGAAAATTATAATCTTATCAATTACTGTATAATAAAATCATTCTTCCAGATTATCCACAAGGACGCACTTCTTCACGACACTACGACTATCTACACGGATTCAAACACAAAGGCTTACACCGGAGTTATAAACCCTATATACGACATCAAACTACCAAAAGACAAATTTAGTGTAAAAAGAACCAAATCTTTAGGCAGAACTTTCAGTTCTAAAAACCTAGGTATAGATATGGCCCGGTACAATCTAACACTGGGACACAAAAGCGGACGTCGGACTAATGATGTTGTCACGGCAATGAATGGAACATCCGCTGAGACCGGTTTGGAGGTCAAGGGATATTTCTTACAGACGCACAACCCTGATACTGTTGTTGGCGATTCTTACAAAATCAGCAGAATTACTGTGGATTAATATGTACACCAATTTATTACTTCGTTTTTATAAATAAATGTTAAAGATTTTTCTCTTTTCTTTTGTTTACGATCATGAAAGACAAACAAGCGGACGGATTTCCTGATAGTAAGAAATTTACGCCGCCTGAAGACACCAATGGTAGTAATGGTGCGTTGCCAACCTGAGGCCCGCATTTTAGGCCTCGAGTAAAAGAAAGTTTATCGGCCACTTAACCCTCCGAACCGAACACGATTATTCTTCTTTTCTTCTAGGTGTTTGGTATAGCTGGATGGAAATTCAAAATTAACATGTGATGCTTATTCCACATAATAGTGCGGGTCCGCTGGGTCGAATAGAATTTGCCTATCTGCCAGTTAGCTCGCAAGAGGCGTTCACAGGTTAAATAGGTACCAGCACAACCACTGGTGGTAGAGGGCTGCGCAAAAAATTGTTCGGTTAGAGGTCCATCAGCCTACCTATTTCTGCATACATAATATGTCTTTAATGTTCCTGTCCTGTTCCTAACCTAACCTAACACCATGGCGACAGGACAGCGATGCATCTATAACAGCTATGGTGTCTATAGGTCATATGGCCATGTGCTTGCTCGCTGTCTAATGCTACAAAAATGAAGAAACGTGTTAAACTATAATTTATAAGAAAATGTTACAGCCGTATGTCTGTTTGCTGACCTTTTACACATGAATAATTAACCGCAAAGAAACTGCAAGAACCGTCTCTAAATATTTCATTAGGTACCACGTCGCAATTTGATAATTTTCTTTTCGAAAGATAGCAATTGATTCCGAAATGGTCTCATATCAATCAAATCAACAACCTACTCGAATTTGATTTATACTTTATAATATTTTTTACAAATGTTGACGGAATCATGAATTATCTTTTAAAAAAATAACCAAAAAAACGTTAGCTATTGGCCGAGTAATCGGACAAAAACATTAACAACAACATAAAAAAAACAGAAAAAAAATTCAATTGAGAACCTCCTCGTGTTTTAAAGTGCGTTAAAAAAACAATATACACGTGTTTTGTGTCTTATGTGTTTCTTAGATCTATGCGTGTTTGTGACACATTAAGTATAGGTATGATTCAGTATAATATATCTGGGATATAGAAACTGGAACGATGGATTAATGATATTGGGAAAGCAATGAATGGGACGTCCGGTGAAACCTGTTTGGAGGTAAATTATATTTCCTCCTGTTACATGACATTGGCTGTAAGAGCGATTTTCATAAACTAAAAAAAGAGGTTTTTGGCGCCATCGTTAATGAAGATGGTCGTAATTTTTTCACAATGATTGAATTTAGTGTAATATTAGTTAATTTAGGTGGGAATTAGTTTAATTTTGTTCAGTGAAAATGCACAAATAAAATATTTATGAAGAAATTAGTGTTCGTGAATTTGCTTGCTACGTCCAAATCTCCCAAAGTGAGCTTGTGTAAAGTGACCACCGCTTTACTCAAGACCTTGTCGTGACGTCGGTCAAAAGTAAGTTTACCGGCCACCCTACCCTCCCAAGCGGAACACGTCATGGCGTTATGGCGGCAGAAATACGCGAGAAGGTAGTACCAATCCGGGTGAGTCGCTGTGAAACTCTACCACCTAGTAAACTCTATTGGTTATCTCTAGCGAAAAGGGAAAAAGAAAAGATTTATTTGGTAATTATATTAGTTTTAATACATTAATAATATCGGAAAAAAATATTGTATCCTAAAACACGCTTTCCCGAAGTAATTTTTTGGACAATGCCCTTATATTGCTGAGGGTGCTTAAACGCCTGCCACCTGGGAATCGAACCCCAGTCTCGCGTTGGGTCGGTGGAGTTATGTGCGCTTAAAACGCGCAACAACCTAATAAGGTTAAGGCGGTAAAAAATGTTTTAGTTATTTTTGAGACAAAATTATAGTAGATACAATGTATTTCTTCTTTCTTTATTTAGGTTTTGGCCTTCACGGTAGTATTTTGCCATTAGTCCAGTAGAAATTTGTATCAAATTTTATATCAATTTTAATCAATTATAATAAGTCATAAGTCATCCGAAACTCATGTCAGGCTCTTGGGTAAAGCGGGGGCCTCATTACTCAAGCTCATGTACTGAGATTTGGCGGCAACGAGGAAATACACGATACGCTAATTTCTTTATGATTATTTCATTTGTGCACTTTCACTGAACAAAATTGTACAAAATGCCACCAAAATTGACTAATTTCACTCAATATCAACACGAAATTCAATAATTATGAAAAAACTTCGACCATCTTCTCTCTCGATGGCACCAAAACCTCAAAACAGTGTATTTAGAATAGAGATTGATAACTGTCGCATAGATATCGCATAATCGCCGTCATTACGTCAGTATAGTACTATTATTTAAATTATGCACTTCGGCTTTACACTTTTTACACTTTATTCTTTTATTTTTTAAGTGGCTGACGTAAGCGAAATATATATTTAACTTTGCTACAAGACATTGCTAGTTACTTAATTCCAAGTTTCTGAGTGTTCGGGAAGTACTCCGCAAGTTTTCATAAAGTTGCCTAAGATAGCTCCAAAGGATGGTAGACTTAAGTGTTTAAAAAAATCAGCTTGATACCTTCAGTCGTTTTTCAGGGTTCCATGTTTTCCTTTCGAAATAAAGAAACCTAGATAATCGTAAACTTTCACAGGTTCGTAATCGTAATCGTTCACTTTTTAATAGAAAATAATTATACGAAACTTGTGTTTAGTTTGAATAGTATCTACGTAAGTATCTTCACGCCCATATCCCCGTATAGGTAGGCAGAGCTACAACAAGGACACCCACGACTAACCGAAGACACTAATTTCCACAATGTGATAGGTGGCAAGCCTATTGCCAACTGGTCTCATATCTAATCTCAACAAACATTTTTTTATTATAAAGTTGGAAAATCCCAATTTTCTTTGTGTTACCCGACCCGGGATTCGAACTCGAGATCTCATGCAGTCAAGTGCAACAACTGAACCGCTAGACCACAGAGGCGATATTTTGACTACGTGCATTTATATTTTGTAATATTATTTCATACTGAACGCTAATCTAAATCGAGTCTAAATATACTTTCGAACAAAGGCTGTGGCAGTAGTTATATCTTATTTCTTTACACAATTTGAGCATATAAGTATTTTCTTTTACTTCTACTTGAAATCGTGGCGCGAAAATTGTCAAACTTGTATTCAGTTAATTCTCATGGGATATTAATATTTCAGTTTCCAACTTCTTTGTTTGAAGATAGGTAGGTAGTACACGTAGTCGACGTAGTCTTTAAACAGTACTAAATTTTGTGATTGAAGTCACCTTACTGCGTCGTCTCTGTGGTCTAGCGGTCCGACTTCGGACTTGACTTCTTAAGGTCACGGGATCGATCCCGTGTCGGGCAACAAAAAAGATAGAAATTGTGTATTTTCAATGTTTTAATAAAAATAACATCGCCCGGGATTGGATTTGTGCTCGATTACACTAAGTCTCACAATGTA
Source organism: Calephelis nemesis (assembly GCA_002245505.1). Classification (NCBI taxonomy): domain Eukaryota; kingdom Metazoa; phylum Arthropoda; class Insecta; order Lepidoptera; family Riodinidae; genus Calephelis; species Calephelis nemesis. Next base: position 34,750 of record NJDD01001621.1, read on the forward strand.
ATAGGCTTGCCACCTATCACATTGTGAGACTTAGTGTCTTCGACTAGTCGTGGGTGCCCTGGTTGTGCCTCTGCCTATCTCAACGAGCATATGGGCGTGAAGATACTACTGCGTTGCCACAACAGTATTCACCATTGTCGTATTGCGAGAAAAAGACAGTTTAATTCTGCCATCAGTGAAAAATGTAAAACTATATTTTGAATCTTTTAAGTGATTGTTAAGTTACACAAAATTTGTTCAGTTAGCAACACACGATACAACACAAAGTAACATTAAAAAAAACAAACAGCATGTTGCTGATGCTGACGCGAATCCTTAAGGGTCCATGTATGCTAAAATACGTCAGCAGTATAATGTTTTTTTCATACAAAGCAATCATGGATCTTGGTGACAAAAATACACAAGTTTAACATTAATATGCTTTATAAGACTAGAGTTTCCAAAACACGTTTCATTTTACTTTGCTCAATAGAAAATAAAATAAAAAGTGAACCCTTTTTTGACAGCAAAACCCAACTGTCTACTTCAATTATGAAAATATCGACACCAGATTTAACATAAACATAGATAAGTGTTATACCTAAAAGATAAGTGTCTCAGTTTTTATCCTTTTTTTCAAATTACTTTTATATTGTCAAAAATAGTGATTCCTTGCTTAAGACGTTAACTTTAGAGCGCAATATTTCATAGTAATCATGGAACGGGGGAGTGCGGCGATTGGTTCTTCTGGTTGACTAAGTATGGGGCCTTAAAATTTCCGCCTACCAAAAATCTGTTAACCCGCCTGCAGACGTTTTCGCATCAAAAAACAAATGTGAATTCTCCCTTACAACGCTCGGCTTTATGCATGACAATGTAGTGTTAAATTTATCAGTGTCAGTCTGGCCTTGTCATGTACAAAGCGGCAGTTTTATTACTCTGTATATTGGCAAATTGCTACTCAACGTCAGTACGTTATTATATTTTATGTTTTTTAACTGACTATAGAAAAGGAGGAGGTACCGTGTTTAACGTTATTTGTGAATCGGTTTTAAAAATTCTTGTTTGAAGAAACTTTTTTCTGACATTGTACTTGTGGATTCGAATGATGAAAGTTAAGGTAATTTTAGGAGAAACTATCACTTTTTTGTACAATAAGAGCCTCCTGCATATTTTTAGGTTAAATTTGACAATAGCCAGTGTCAAATTTTACCTAAAAATATGCAACCAACCAACCAACGCTTACAGTTGGAATAAATAATACAATACCCTTGGAATGAAAACTTTATCAAAAAAATGTCTTTATGCCCGGCAGAGGAATGCCCGGAATAGGCAGAGGTACCTGCGACTAGCAGACGACACTAATCCCACAAAGTGGCAGGTAACAAGTCTGTCGTCAACATTCCACAACAAAAACAGACATTATTTTTATTAGACAAATAAAAAAATGTGTTCCGACCCAGGAATGAACCCGGCACCTCAAGAAGTCAAGTCCTACACCGGACTACTAGATCAAAAAACGAAACCTCTAACATAGTAAAGAAGACGTGAATCCCGGGTCGGGCAACAAAAAAAATGTGGTATTTCAAATTTTCTAATAAAAAAATGTTGCTCGATATTGGATATGTACCCGACTAGCGATACGCTTGCCACCTGTCACATTGTGGGACTTAATGTCTTCGGCTAGTCGTGGGTGCCCTGGTTGTGCCTTCGGGGTTATGGGCGTGAAGATACTTACTTACTTTTATTCAATATTTGTCTACACACGAGCTAAAGTTACTAACGAAAATCATAAAGTCCGTAAATAATATTTTGCCTTCGTCACAGTGATTTCTAGGCGACTAATCGGTTTTCTCTAGAGAGGAATCTAAAGAGGTAGGCTGAGGCACAACCAGGGCACCCACGACTAGCCGAAGACACTAAGTCCCACAATGTCATAGGTGGCAAGCCTATCGCTAACCTGGCACATTTCCAATCCCGAGCAACATTTTATTTTATTAGAAAATGTGATATTTATTTTCTTTTTGTTGCCCGACCCGGGATTCGAACCCGAGACCTCACGAAGTCAAATCCAACGCTTGGACCGCTAGACAACACAGGTGAATAATAAAAGAATTTTCGAAAACGATTCACAAATGACGGAGAAATCGAAAATATAGCAGTCAAACGTATAATCATAACTGCCGCCATAATGTCAGTACTTCACATCTAACTAGGTGGTAGAGTTTCGCAGCGACTCACCCGGATTGGTACCACCGCCTTATCTATTCCTGCCGCCACAACGTCATGACGTGTTCCGGTTTGGAGGGTAAGGTAAACTTACTTTTGCTCAGGGCCTAACATCCCGGCCTTGGGTTGGCAATGCACCGTTACCACATATTGTGTCTCTAGGCGGCTTGAATTTCTTACCGTCAAGAAATCCGTCTGCTTGTTTGTCTTCCATTATCATAAAAATATCCAAAGCCAGGCAAACACGCAGACGGATTTTTTTATAAAAAGCTCCTCCTCTTTTCAAGTCAGTTAAAAAGTGGTGTATGCATATGTTTATGCTACATTATGTTATATGATTATGTTATATATTTTTTTCTTTTTTCTTTCTTTTCAGATTTTAAAATAGAAATTAATTTTGTTAGTATATTACAGGTATAAATCGGATAAAATAATAAAAATATTGCGAACACCTCTAAACAAAAAAACTATCTTCTTTAGAAAGCTCGTTTAGTTTTTCCACGTTATAATGAAAGCTTACGAGCATAATTACACTTTGGATCACTTTTCCATATTCAATAGACATCAACTTAAGCCATATTTCATTGAAGTCGGAATAACAGGGGCGGAAATAGAGATTGTTTGTTATTGTTTTGCTAAATTCACAGTTGTATTTATATGTGTTATAGAATCTATACTTGTCATCGTCGGCACTTGGTGGAATTTGGTTTTAATTTAACGTTCAGTATTAGACGTTAAAGACTTATTTATCTTTAGTTATAAAGCCCCGATGATGCTGTGAAAAGTGAAAAAAATTGGCTATAGAGTAACATAAAGTGGAAAAGTTTACCTAAAAATATGCGTGTTACCTTCGAAACACGAACCCAGCAAACCGGACTAAACTCCAGAAAAGTTAGGAGTGTCACAAGTTAGTTACTTTCTGATGCTAGGGTTGCGTTGGCTAGCTGTTGAATTGCAACTTCATCGCCCTAGAACAGTTACCTTTTTTAAAACAAACTTTCATTTTTTTTATGATATTGGAAGGCAAACAAGCACAGGGATTTCCTGATTGTAAGAAATTCACGCCGCCTAGAGGCACCAAATGTGGTAATGGTGCGTTGCCAACCTGAGGCCGGGGTTTTAGACCTCGAGCAAAAGTAAGTTTACCTTACCCTCCAAACCGGAACACGTCATGACGTTATGGCGGCAGGAATAGATAAGGCGGTAGTACCTATCCGGGTGAGTCGCTGCGAAACTCTACACCTAGTTAGATGTCACGGTATTAGCAACATTTTCGTGTTGCGTGTTGGAGGGTAAAACAGCCGGTATATTTGATCTCTTATTACCGTTTTCCCT
>NJDD01001621.1:60162-82172 GCA_002245505.1 Calephelis nemesis
GGAGATTTAGAGTACATACTAGGTACTGATTTATGTTTTACGTGGTTATTTTTGTTTTGTTTTTATTTAGAGATTATATGTGGGAAAGAAAACGACTTTGAGCATTTTATTTGGATCGATCGAATTTGTAACGAAATCATATTTTTTTATTTTATCCATTTTTGACTTTTAAATTATTCGTTTTTACTATTACTTTTAGAAAGAAGTTTGTTAAAACATAGCAACATAACTTCCTTAATATCTTTTGTCAGTAGTTTATAGACATTAAAGGAGCACAATAATATAACAAACAACTGGGATAACTCTTATCTCCAGAATATTTTTTATTTTATGAATAAACATGTAATATGTAAATCCGGCTATTTAAAAGTGACTTAAAAATTTATGCTTTTAATATTACTTATCTGAGTTTAGTGAAATTAGCCCTGCCAATGGAAACACGGCCGCGCAATCTAAGGGCAAATAAAAATTGGATTAAATCAACGCTCCAGATGGATGCAAACCAATGTTTACAACCAGTATACAAAACCGCATGGAACCACTATTAGACTACTTTATACGCGAATACATTACCATGACCGGAGTTTCTTGCACTTTCATAACATTACCTTTGTAAATATTTGTTTTTTTGTGTGCAATAAAGGCCGGCACATACGTTCGGAATAATTCCATACGTAAAAATCGAAGCGTAATTTCAAACGCATCAAATTCAAACAAACCTATGGACTTGCCTAATTTTTAACCTACACGGAGAAAAGGAAAAAGTTATGTTGTTATCTTATCCTAATATCCTATCCTATTAATACTATAAATGCGAAAGTTTGCATGTTTGTTTTTTACTCCTTCACGCAATAATTGCTGAATCGATTTTTATGGAATTAAGCTTACACGTAAAGGGTAACTTGGATAAACACATACAACAACAACAGGATAGTTTTTATCCTGGAAAGTGTGCCTATGGGAACATTAGCCAAGAGGACAACGCCATGGGCAACATCTAATATTTTAAATATATTTCTATAAATTTTAAAATACACTTTTTATTTCAAAGTGCGTACTTTTCAATTAGTATCATTACCGCCAAGTCTGAATCTGATTAAGAAATCCCAGTTAAATCTACGAAAATACGAAATTTATCTATACTAATATTATAAAGCTGAAGAGTTTGCTTGTTTGAACGCGCTAATCGCAGGAACTACTGATCCGATTTGAAAAATTATTTTAGTGTTAGATAACCCATTTAACGAGGAAGGCTACAGGCTATATTCTACGCGGACGAAGTCGCGCACCGAAGCTAGTTATCTATATATATCTATATAAATCATTTGTTGTTTTTTATTCTTACGCGAGAAAAGCGATTTGGCTAATTTTGGTTTTCAATTATTTGTTCAATTCCAAGGAAGATTTAAAAGGTAATAAAACAGGTAAAACTGCGAGGAAACTAGAAAAAACTACATTTTAATTTTTCCCATACAAACTGAACGGGTAGAACGAAGTTCGCGGGGATAGCTAGCTTTGAAATAAATTATTTCAAATTCGAGTAAATTCAAATGTGAAATTTCGTTTCGACGTTTTGCAATGAAAATCCTGGATGGAATTCTAAATGTATGTGACGGCTTATGAGCGAGGGAGATCGATTCGACGCAGAAGTTTCCGCCCTTCAATTGTGTCTGACAGTTTGACAGCACTTTTTAAATTCAGCTGAATCAGGGTGACACATGGTTTTGGAATCAGACTCCAAGTTTAAGTTTCTCTTTTTTTATATACGTCACCAGATGTGGAGTGCGGATTTGCTTCTCTGAAATTACCATTTTGTAAAGTTTAAAAGTCAAATAAACTTATCAAATAATTTTTTTTATAAAGTTACATATTACAACACCGTCAAAGCGCTGTTTTTGTACATAAAAAAATGCATGAAGACCTAGATAACTTAACAGGATGCTTTGAAGATCAAAACCTTTTGTTTCTACAATGAGCTGCCAATTAATATTAAAGATCTACCTATAAATAAGTTTAAAATGTATGAAAGCAAAATTATGAAAGAAAGGTCTCAGAGTATTTGGAAGACGAACATGCTTGGGGATAAAAGTTTCAATCTCCCACTGTAATTTGTGTTGTGATTTGTTGTACTTTGTTACCTTTATGTAAGTTAAAATTAAATTTTAATCCAGTATTTTTTATCTTGTTTATAATGTAACTATTAATGTTTAAAAAAGACAAGCCCGCTGAGTTTCTTTCGCCGGATCTTCTCAGTATGTGGCCGCGATTCCGATCCAATGCTAGTATATAATAATGTCGAGGCGCACAAATACCACTTGTATGGTTCTCGTTAACAAATTTTTTTCTTCTTCTTTTTTTGTATCCGTGTGTTTTCTATTTATTTGTTCTCAGTTATAAAAATCAATGGATCTCTTTTGGTTTTACTAACTGAAGAACGATATCTACTTTAATCAAAATTAGTCAAACAGTCCATATCTTCAAAGTAGACTTTTATTGGCGAGCTGTGGGTGGAGTCGCGGGTGTAGGCTAGCATCTACTAATCTTTTACTGTTGTAGCACTATCTCTTATATTTTTAGTCGACTCATTTGATACAAAGAGTAACTGTAGCATCATATGAACAAATCCACCATAATATTATTCAACCCTATTCATCTCTTTTAATATAATTACAAAAGGCTGTGTAACACGGAGCATGACGAGAAAAAAACAATAAACAGTAGTAATAAGAGTTTCGGTAGGGAAAAGTTAGCTCGTGCCATTGTTCTATTGTGATAGTCATCTTGGCAGCTCGTTCCGTCTTTTTATCTTACGAAGAGACGTATTTTTGTCATGACTAGTAAAACTGATGGATCTGCATTAATGTCACATGTTTAAAAAAAGCTTCTTCTGTAGATATCGTCTAATCTGAAGTGACGATTAATGATGATGGTACTGTACGGTAGAAATGACTAAAAATTAATCTACCTTTAATTTTATTTATAATAAATTGCGAAACGTATGTTTATAAATAAATAATATGTTTATTAAAAATATAAATAAGTGCTGCAATTGAAATGTACATTTCAATATAAATATGTAATTTCTTTAAATTTAAATAAATATTTGCACACCACAATGTGGTAGAACATGTTGTATTCTTAAATATCTTTATAACAACTTTTTAACACACATATTCCGCAAATAAATAATTTTCATTTCTCATTTTTTCAATTAGTTTCTAATAAAAAATAAATGTTGCTTGGGATTGGGGTGCCCGGTTGGCGATAGGCTTGCCACCTATCACATTATGAGACTTAGTATCTTCAGCTATTCGTGGGTGCCCTAGTAGGGCCTCTGCCTACTAATTCGGGTATATGGGCGTGAAGATACTAATACAGATGTGTTTATATGAATATTAATAGAGACGTTTTATCTTTAATAGCGATATTTTTATCATTATTGCAATTGTTCACTTGTGTAGATCGGCAAACTAATCGCATGATGACATCTACAATGGTCTTTGTATATAGTAAAGTTGTAATATGACAGCATATATAAAAAACGTCTGCTCTTTCTCGCGTTCGGATAGTTATAAACCAGTTGAACAACAAATCCGCAGAAATTTGTCGAAATTTTACACGTAACTGAATATTTTATTACATATTAAGTTTTTTAGGTGTATTGCTTTTATAATATTAATTTGCGTAGCAATGGCTTCATATATACTTACATAGGCGAACTTTTAACTCGTTCAGATGAAATCTTGCAACTTCAACGTCAAAAGAATCTATACTTGCTATCGTCGGCACTTGGTGGAATTCCATTGTATACAAACGTTTTTTTTGTTAATAACACTTGTACTTATCCACAATATACTTTATTTAACAGTTTCTGTTACTTTCTAGCCAAACGGTTTCACTTTTTACAGCATCATCAGGGCTTTAATCTGGCCTGACGAATCCGTAAAAAGAGAAACTGGTTGGCTGGAAAGTGTTAAATAAAGTATAGTGAGGATAAGTACAATAGTTAACTACAAAAAAATGTGTGTATTTTATGTAAAACACTTTTCCTTAACCGATTATTATAAATAAAAATTTATTTAAACATTACATATACATTTATTACATTTTAATATTTAAATATTACCGATTATCTTGGATCATGTAAACTATGTAATATTAAAAGATATGACATACTTACTGAAGGCTCATGAAAAATTAGACTATTTATATAGATATATTCGCGAGAAATATATGACTTTTACTTGCAATCTCCTAAAATAAGCTTGAAAGTCGAAAGTAAAAATTTTCTTAGGAACATGCATTTTTAGGTCACAAAAACCTCGAAACCAATTAACAAGGTTAGCAGTCTCTTATAGAGAGATATTATACCAAAGTAGCCAATATGTGTGGGAAAATACAAGTGTTAGATATCCATCAAATGTATCCACCCAATGATTAGTTGTCCGAGAGAAATGTGTGAGAAACGAACAGCCTTCGGATATTTTGTGAAACCTGTCACTGCGGTAAATAAATAGAGGGTCATGTTACAGGCGAAGTCGAAAAGCTCCCGAGGATATTATGACCTCCAATTAACAATTATTCATTTCAAAAAGAAATCAGTTGTAGTATTGAATGACATCTGAATAAAGTTGTTATCAAAACAATCTTCTTTTACAAGTATTGTAAGGACAAGTAGTGGCGTCTGGGCGGGATGCGGCAGGGCTGTACTTTTACTTGTACTTGTACTTTTTGCTGTGAAGATCGACTTGAGATAAAGTTAAGGGTTTAAGATCGACAGCTTTATTTTTATATAAATTTTTAAAGAAAGAAAAAATTTCGCCCCAGACAGGATTTGAACCTGTAACCTTTCGTCTCAAGCCGACGAATGCTCTAACCAATTGAGCTACTGAGGATTCAAGTCCCGTGGCGAAATTTTTAATTCCTTTCTAACCCGTTAACGCGGGTAGTTATGTCCTATAGATACACAATTCTGAGTACCTCCCAAATGAGTTCATCACAGATGAAATTCACATTTTAGAATGGCCATAACTTTCGTTTCTTGCATCGTATTTTTTTTTCTTTCTTTAAAAATTTATATAAATTTATCCCACGCACAGGGCAAGTGCTAAAAAAATAAAAAAATAAAATAAAAATACGATGCTTTATTTTTATGTAAACTTTTATTATCTATTAGTAAAAATAACACGTATTTATATTATCATTTATTTTTATGTTGTACTTAATCATAAGTAGTTTTACATAGAGTCTTACTATTTACACACATTTGTAGATAAAAAATATTCGAAACTCAAAAAAAAATCTTGTAGGTGCTAACTACCTTAACCTCTCAGATCGACCGTGGTACCTCTCGTGATTGACCGGTCGATTGCGATCGACCGTGTGGGCGGTAGGGCGGTAGGGCAACCGCCCAGGGCGCCAGACCTCTAGTATGAGAGGGCTTAAATTTCACGAATATATACTTTTGTTAAAAATGTGTGTACCTGTTTATAAAATAAGCCATCGTACACATTAGAATTAGATTTCTATTAGACGTCACTATGTAAACACGTCGTGGTATGCGTATCTACGCAAAACTTCCGAAGGGGGAACGAGGGGCTCTACCTCGCCCCTCATCATCATTAACCGGTGGACATCCACATGTGAACATAGGTCTCCCCTAAAGAGCGCCAAGTCCACCGTGTGGAGTCGCTAGATACTCTTGCGGATCACCGAACTCTTTCGGATCACCGAATTACGGATCATATCTCGCAGAGAAACACCGTGCATAGCTCTCTTCATAGAACATTTAGCGACTCTGAGTTTATTCAAGAGCCGTAAAACTTTTGCCATATTATATTTTGGAAGGATCTTACGTAATAATCATGGTGGTCTAATATAAAAAAATATAAACGTTAAATCAAAAACCTCCCCGTTTTTTCGTCGGACAAAAAACAGAAGGTAAGCGTCATCTGTAAACGAATCGTTCTGCCGTGTCACCTCCTGGACGTAGGTCCCGGTAATTGCTGCGAGATTGCGTAGTTTACTTTTATTGCATTCAATTTACGGTAACGTGATTTGCGATATACCCTTTTCACAAACGTACTTTTTTATTTCACCTAATTGCTACAGGTATAAAAGCGGTCAAACTTCACTTCAAATTAATTGTGAACACGTGTTTGGAAAATCCTTATAATTTTCAACAGTACACATCGTATTTAATTGTAAACGTTTTTGCTTTTGGGAGGGGACTAGACTTTATGAAAACGTATTTTTGAATCCGTTTTAAATTTATAGAAGGGGAGCCCAATTACCACCAATTGAATTAGACAGTAGTTCAATACAAGCAATAAAAGATATCCACACAAAAAATCAAATGACTAGGTTTTCAATGTTAGGATTCGATTTACTTTTGATTTACTCCATATTTCATGAATTCTTACATTAAATAAAAGTACTTTGCCCGTTAGTAATGTGTCTCATTACTAAGTTGCTTAATTATTTACTAATTTTACTAAAACAATGGGTAAATTTATTATTTAAGTAGCTTTTTTTTTAATTTCTTTTCTTTATTCAAAAAAATATACCATAAATTTAAAAACCAAAAGTCGTAGAAGTCATGATTTTTATGTGGATATCTTGAATCGTACTGACTACTGGTGGTAGTTCTGCTGTTCACAGACTAACCTTATTTTAGATGAATGCTATCTTTTTCAAATGAAACAAAAACAAAAGAGATGGAACGTTTGAGACAATATGTCAGATTAGTCTGAACATGTCAAATTGTGATGTTTTTAAGCGAAGTTTTCCGAGTGATCGATTAAACGTCTGTAGAAATGACATATTGTATGGTCTAATTTAACAGCACTAAAAGTGTTTTGTTTCTTCTTGTTACTTTCGTTGAAAGAAGATAGTGATAACTTAAAATTAGTGAGTGTGCAACAAACTTATCACCACTAAAAATTTTGGGAACCTATTTTAGGATCATCTCATATACCTACCTAGTTAGATTTATTAATTATTCTTAGAGTTCCGAGGTCGAATGGTGGGCTACGGAATCCTCAGAAGTGAAAAAAACATGATTTTTTTTTAAATTTCTCATGTCTGTCAGTCCGTGCGTCTAACATGGCATATTATTCCCAATCTATGAGGCCTACACAGTCGAAACTTGACATATGTATTTTGTGAACTGCTATACGATTTCCGTACAAAAAATTAGTCCGGGCTCCTTTGCAGATTGACTCGCCCGGATTGGTACCACCGCCTTACCTATTCCTGCCGCCATAACGTCATGACGTGTTCTGGTTCGGAGGGTAAGGTACTAGGTGGTAGAGTTAGGCAGCGACTTTCCCGGATTCCTGGATTGGTACCACCGCCTTACCTATTCCTGACGCCATAACGTCATGACATGTTCCGGTTCGGAGTGTAAGGTAGTCGGTAAACTTACTTATGCTCGAGGCCTACCATCCTGACCTCAGGTTGGCAACGCGCCATTACCACCTTTGGTGTCTCTAGGCGGCGTGAATTTCTTACCAACAGGAAATCTGTCTGCTTGTTTGCCTTCACATAACATTAAAAAAACAATCCGGGCGAGTCGCTGTGAAACTCTACCACCTAGTCAGATGTCACGGTGTCAGTGACGGTAAGCCTATGCTCGCCTTTTACGAGCTGCCTGGCAAGGAAGGCAGATGGTCTATTCTAAAAAGCGCACCTTCGGTGCAACAAAGTCGCAACAGCTCATTTTCAAATTTTACAAGAGAAGACTTTTAATTTTTTTCTCGCGTGTAATTCCTCGTTTCTAAATAACTATTAATAGAAGGTTTGAAATCTTTATAAAATTTATTTTATAAAGATAGTTTTAAATATAGTTTTACGTAAAAAAATATATTTCATTACCAAAAAAAATCCTAATGTAAGACAAAACAAAAAAAAGTGTCCTGAATTGTGACTTTGTTGCGCCAGGAGTTAATAAGTTTCATGACTTAAGCAAGGTAGATTTTAAATGAAACAAAGTGTCATAATCAAACATAATCCTGTATTTTCTTCTCAAAAAATAAACAACTGATTTAAAGGTAATAAAAATAATTTAAATTCTTATAACTCCAGCATTATTTGGCGCCATTTTCATACTTTGAGTTGTAATCAAATTCTAGAAAAAGCAAACATACATAATACTCACTCTTTTACACTTAGGAACTTCCGAATAGTATCATAAAAAGTCTTATAAATGGTTATACAAATACTAGCCTAGCCAAAGTATTCAATAAAAACGTTTTACAAACCTTTATTTCACTACTTTTGTTTACAAGAAAATAGGATGTGTTTGGTTTTCCATTTACGTCTCCACCTTTTCGAATCTTGATGATACAGATTTCGAATTCGGTTTCAACTTGCTTTACTCAAGAAGCAAGGAAATCACGCTGTCTTTGAAAAGAATTAAGGCCGCAATATATTGTCTTAAATACTACATTCCTATCATCTACGGAAAATTGAACAAGACAATAGGTAGGTACTCGTACTATGTGGACGAATACTTTTTTCCGGCATGACTTTACTTTACTATTTGATGTATATACTTGACCAGAGTTTTTTAAATACTTTCTCTGGTTTTTTTACTTTAACGACCGCTGGAGCTAAACGAACTTGAGCTAGAAGAGTCTCTGCTAGAGGTAGAGGAATCACTGCTAGAGCTGGATGTTCTACGGATTGACTGAAAAACTTTCTTTTGTACCTTTTTTTGCGGTGGTTCATATTCAGACTCATCACTTACGGAAAAATCTTCATTATAGTTAGAGTTAATTTCATTTGCATTAGAGATGGTGTCTTGCCTTAGCATGGTTTTTGCTAAAAGATGTTTTCTGGCGTTATATCTGTGATAGAAACATTGATAGAAACAATTTTTTCAGCATCTGAAAGTTCAAATCTTTTGCTATCTGTAATAAGGACAGCTTTTACAAGATCTTTCGTTGCGACATTTTCTGTTACGGTATTTGGTAAAACGGTACGGTATTTAGTGGATTTTGTAGTTCCAATTTGTGTAGTAAATAAATAACAATGTTGGATCAACAAAAACACTTATATAACAAATGCCTTTGTGGCTTCAATATTTTAGTATTTTTTAAAAAAATATTGATGTCTTAAAAATGCAGAAGTTTTTGTTTCTCCAATAAGTTAGAATAACAATGGTCATAAATATCTTTGTGTGACTGTATCTCCAAAGTACATCAAACACTCGCGGGCGCGGGGGCACTACTGTGCAATGAAACTTTGTAGGCCCAAAATGCATGGAATAATCGCCAAGAACCACAAAGGCACCTACGTCATCTAGTAGAATTTTGAGATACTTTTGCGGATGTTTTTGTTGCTCCAAGTATAGACATAGTTTACAAACAATTTGGCGTACTTAGCTCGATTTTATAGTTTCGGCTACTTGTGACTTTGTTGCACCGAAGGTGCGATTATTTAAGGAGCCCGGACCAACACAGGGAAATGCGTCTGCTTCTTTTCAATATCATGAAAAAGTTTTTTACTTTCATTAAATCTATTCAAACAGGCAAATAAAAATCTTTAAAGATGTTTTCGATGTTTCTACAACCTTTTTTCATAAAATTAAATGTTAGAAAAACTGAATCTTGCAAAGTGATAAATTCGAGAGTGAAAAATCATGTCGTACAGAACATAATTTGTTTTGATCTACAGATATCAATAAACACTTTTAACGAAAATTGGTTTGACAAAATAAAGCAAGCAGATTTTAGGAAGTAGCAAAGTTTTGAAACGGCAAATACAACTTTGTTACTAATATAAATACTCGTACTATGAATAAAATAACTAGGTACGTTAAGAAAAACCGACTTCAAAACTAAAAAGTGTAAAACACTTATTGTTTGTATTAGATATTTACTAATAGGTTTGAAGTCGGTGCCAAGCCAATTTAAAACTTACGTATAATATAACAACTTCCCGACTAACTAACCGACTTCAAATCTATTAGTAAATATGACATAAAAATAATAGGTAGTGTGTAATTAATATTAAATCTTTGTTATTTTTTAATTTGTAGTTTTGAAGTCGGTTTTTCTTAATGTAGTTATTTTGTTTAAAACTTTTTATTTTATTGCTGATATGATTTAATTAAATAAAAATAGATAGGGATGGGTGAAAGTAGATAAAACATGCTCATAAAACAAAAACTACCTAGCTGGTCCAGCAACGCGTTGCTGTGGCTCAGTAATTATAGGTTAAATTATTTTTTTTACTCATTGAACACAGCGTCATCTACTGGTTGTATTTGCAACCTAGATGTCAAACAACATTGAAGATTTTTTTCATTTTTCAACAACATTGAAGAATTCGATGAATTAACGTACACCGCCATCTATGAGAACTTCATAAAACTAACCAGGAAAGAAACAATTAATTAATACATGTTATTCGTTTACATTCACGACATAAGTGAATAATTGAGATGATAGCTATCCTATCTTTTAAGTTAGACCAAAATACGGGTAGGTACATGTGAAATTTGATTGAAATCGGTTCAGTAGTTTTGGAGTTTATCGGCAACATACATCGTGACACAAGATTTTTATATATATAAAGATGGACCTACCTGTATCAATTTTTTTATGAGGCCAATCCGAAAGTATTCCGCATCAAACAAAAAAAGGATTACGTAAATCGGTTCAGAAACCTCGGCGAAATCGTTACACCGAAAAATATACCGGCCGAATTTAGAACCTCCTCCTTTTTTTGAAGTCGGTGAAAAATAAGGCAATTTTGTTGCCAACCAAAACCAGTTTATTTAGTTTTGGTCACTATATGGTTTTATTTTTACTTATAGCGGGCGATCGCGATGGGGTCGATATCATCTTTTATACAAATGAGCAAAGAAAGAAATTTACTTAAGACAGAGGATCTCTTGAATATTGACTTTCATCTTGATTGTCTTAATTATTCGAGTCGGGAAAACGATATGATATTTTGTTAAAACTGGTTGCCCATTTTAGGCGGAAGTTTTTGTGACTGACCTTTCTAAGTCATGAAAAATTGTCCTAGAGCATACAAATAGTCAGATTTCCTGATGGTCAGAAACAAACGCCGCTTACAGACAACAATATCCCATCAACGACATTTCCATATACAATATTGATTAGACGAGCCCATATCGTTCGCACTGTCAAAAAGTTATTAGATGCCATATAGAGCCAAGTTTATAAATCTACACTCTAACTTCATAAGACCTAACTTAATAAATTTTGCACCATAATAATATTTTTTGTTTTCCTCGTTTTAAAGCCAAAAAACTAAAGAAAGAAGAAGGACTCGTAGAGGAAAAATCTTTGACGACTCATCTAATTGGTTGGTACGAAATTTGGCGGGACCGCTAGTTTTGTGTAAACAAAACTCGTACCAAAATAATATAGTAATTTGTAATTGTATGTATCGCTGAACAAAGGCTAGGGACAAAAAGGACATTTTCTGGGCCTCAATAATGTGATATGTGAGCTCGTTTATTAGTACGGGGGACCCTCACGTTATCCCCAGATATCTCCCTCATTTTGCCCTATTACCAACATAACTGATAGACTTATTATGTTTTTACGTTTTTATCATTGTAGAGATTATCCTTAAGTGCTGCAAAACACCTAATAACATTGCTTTCGTTTCCCGCTCGTACCTCACTGAGTTTGATTAAGAATAGCTCAAATTCATATTTGGCTTAAAATCTGTAACATGATATTATTATTATTAGTATTAAAGAGTACGGGTCAAAGAATCCCGAGGATCACTGCGACCTTGACAGATCTATTGTGATTACGCCTCTTATTCATTAAGCTTACATAAGTTCCGCAAGGTCGGCAGTCACTAGGAACTATACGATGCACTTGGGACTTATCAACTTAATATCTTGGGGGTTAATTATGTGCCCACCCAGAAGTCTACTCCTTACTTGGTTAAGTGCTGGGCACTCACAGAGTATGTGTATTGCCGTTTCTTCTGTCTCCAAGCAAACTCTACAATCGGGCTCTTCTGCTAGGCTCATCCTGTTTAAATGTTTGTTGAGTCAGCAGTGTCCTGTTAACGCTCGGACTAAGATCCTGAGCTCTTTTTGTTGCATGTTCATTGCAATCGATGAAAATTTGGTACAAAACACCGTGACAAGAGTTTTAGCTTGCTGTTGGCCTACAGTTTTCAGCCAGTTGGACACGCTTTCTTGCCGGGTCCAAATCTTGAGCAAACTTCTAGAAGTGCTTCTGGCAATCCCACAAACCGGTTCAGGTCCTGTGGGGAGAGCGTCTGAGCCCCTTCTAGCCAGTTCGTCTGCAGCTTCATTTCCCTTAACACCTGTGTGTCCAGGAACCCATCCAAGAGTTACTTTGTTGTTTTCTCCAAGCTTGTTTAAGACTTGAGCACATTCAAAAGTGAGCTTGGATTTAAACTCGACGGATTGCAGTGCTTTTAAAGCTGCCTGACTATCCGACAGTATAATGATATGCTTATGAGAGTAGGAGCGGCTTAGGTTTTCTTGAGCACACACCAAGATAGCATATATTTCAGCCTGATATACAGTGGCGTGAAGACCCAAGTTTACATGCTTGCTGAATAACGGCCGTTGGCAGTAGACACCTGATCCCGCTTTTCCATCTTTTCTTGATCCGTCAGTAAACATGATATATTCACAATCGGTAAAAAAAACAAGAATTCTTTCTTTAGGTTTCGGCATTCACGTTAGTATTTTGCCATTAGTCAAATTTTTAAATCGGTTAAGAAATGAAGGAGAAATCGATTAACATAAAGAAAAAAATGTTGGAACCTCTTTTTAGAAGGGGATTAAAATGTACTCACTCCTTTTATATAGTTAATTCATTCAAATGTATAAACATAAGGATGCCTATTTGTACTGAACTAGTTAAAAATGTATTTATTTTGTAAATACGTTGCAAAGGTATTTTGTAACTGGATCATTTGTAAAAGTAGCATGTACCTTTCTCCATGTTCAAGATCTTTTCTATTTCCATACTAAAATTTATTAATATTGAATAAACATTTAAATTTATTGACATTTTAAAGAAATAAAGAAATAAATATTTCAAACTTTAGTTCTTAATACATTTATGAGAATTTAATGTATGTTAAAAAATCTATGTATGTATACAAAAAAAAAGTGATGTTCACGATGTTAATACGAGGAATAAAAATAGTCTAGCCGCATACAAAACTCGTCTCCATAAAATTAGTAAATCCTTCTTGGGTCAATGTATACGTTTCTACCCATTGCTATTAGAAATCTATCTTTAAATAAGTTTAAAAAATGTATAAAAGCAAAATTATGCCAAAAAGGCTATTATTATACGGTCTCAGAGAATTTGAAAGATGCACATGCTTGGGGATAGAGGTTTCAATCTCCCACTGCAATTTGTAATGTGATTTATTGTACCTTTTATTTAAGTTAAAGTCACTTTACATTACATTACACTTCTCAGTGTGTGGCCGCGTTCCGATCCGGTGGTAGTTTATTAAGATGTCGACGCGCACAAATACCACTTGTATGGTTCAAGTGAATAAATATTTTTCTGATTCTTATTGATTTAAAGCAGTTTTGTTGGGAAAACTCAACATAATGCATGTATATAAATATAAACACTTTCGTATTTATAAAATTGGTTATTCCATTGTATATTTGACATAAATAAATAATTGTACCTTACTATGAATAGGTTTTAATTATACTGTATGCTCACCGGTTTCATTAATTAATTATTAATAATTAGCTCCAGTCAAGTTAGCCGGCAAAATAGGGTTAAGGTTACATAACTTGCCGCAGAGTTGAAAATTGGTAGGATATAATACTATAATATATTGGTAGAATTATTAAAACGGTCGAAGTTAGGACGCTACGGAAAGTCTGTGGTACTATGCTCATAGAACGCATTCGCAATAGTGAGATCGGAGAGAGAATTTAAAAAGTTTGTGAAAAAAATGTGACAGGTCACCTACCCCTCTTTTTAAATCCGATCAAACAGATTAATCGGATTTGGAAAGAGGGGCAGGTTGACAAAACAGTTATACAAAGCGGATTCGGATGGGCATAGGTAAAAGGAGAGACATAGGTTGACATTACACGATCAAATCGAGTTTTATCCGAGGGTGGTGTCAAGAGTCACACAAATCGGCGTGTTTGAAAGAAAAGAGTTTTGACTGACGAGGATGTTAGGCAGGTCTGAGAGAATCGTAACACTTTGCACTTGATACTCTCAGGCAGCCCTGTAAGACTTGAGAAGATAAGTATGCATTTAAAAAAATCGGTTCAAATATTTATGAATTTAAGAAACTAGAAGTGAAAAACGACAAAAGAGTGAGATGAATATATATAATCCTACCCCTTTTTTACCTGTCGTTTTTTCCGTTGCATCCGGTTTGAAATCACAACGATTCTAAAGAAGTTTCACTTCGAAAAGATCTGCTAACTTACAATATTTCGAATCGTTAAATGAACCTTCTTAACTTCAAAGACGGCAGATAGATCGTGTTCCGTACACCAACTAAGCGATTTTTAATATCAGATATTTATCTTTCTGCCTTGATCGTTGCCAACAAGATCAGGCCTTCATGATGAATTGATACCTGGTTTTGAAAGTTCCTTATCTATTCAATGTTATATTTTATTACAAGATTTTATTTTACTTGCAAGTTGCATTTAATCCACTTCCCAGTTACCACGTATTACTTCATAATTACATACATACATACATACATTACGGGGTAGGCAGAGATCCTGATTCACGATCCTGACAAACCTGTCTGGCTTCCTTCACATTCATTACCCTTTTCATACAAACACGCTGGTTCCGGAAACTCTTGACACCACCCTCCGATAATATCCAAGTGATCTGATCGTGGAATGTCAACGGTCTTCCCGGGTACCTACATCATACATTTACCACTTTCAATCACTCACCAATCACCACCAACACTTACAACCCCACTTTTTCTCGGATCTCACTATTACGAATACGGTCAGTGATCGTCGTACCACAAATTTTCCGTAGCGCTCTCATTTCCACCGCATTTATCCTACTTTCATGCTTTTTCTGACATACCCAACTCTCTCTTTCATACAATTAATTTGTTTATTTATAATTTGTGCCCGATACTTATTGTACATAGGTCTTTACAATTTATGATTGAAATGACATTGCAAAGTTATGACATGGAGCTGATTTTGTGACGGAACTGCAAGGTAGCTATAGGAACTTTTAAAATTCCGATCATTCTCCTATCGAATTAGGGTTTATTTGATATGTTTGATTAGTAGGTACTACCTATGTTTTCTGCCGGTGAAAGTCTTTTTTATTTATTTTATTTTATAGGAAGGCAAACAAGCAGACGAATTTCCTGTTGGTAAGAAATTCACGCCGCCTAGAGACACCAAAGATGGTAATGGTGCGTTGCCAACCTGAGGTCAGGATGTTAGGCCTCGAGCAAAAGTAAGTTTACCGGCTACCTTACCCTCCGAACCGGAACACGTCATGACGTTATGCCGGCAGGAATAGGTAAGGCGGTGGTACCAATCAGATTGAGTCGTAGCGAAACTCTACCACCTAGTCTTCTCAAATAAAAGCTTTTCAATTAAATATATAAAAAACTTATTACTACAAAACCAACAGGATAAAAAAAAGTATCTTCACGCCCATATCCCCGAAGAGGTAGACAGAGGCACAACCAGGGCACCCACGACTAGCCGAAGATACTAGGTCCCACAATGTGATAGGTGGCAAGCCTATCACCAACCGGGCACATTTCCAATCCCGACCAACATTTTTTTTTGGCCAACAAAAAGAAAATTGGATTTTTCCAATTTTATTTTTGTTGGCCGACCCGGGATTCGAACCCGAGACTTCAAGCAGTCAAGTTCAACACCCGGACCGCTAGACCAACAGGATGCTTTGAGATAACACTACTTCGCTTGATAGTGAAATGATCTAGTCATTTAGATAGCTGGATTATTTTACTCACGTTGTTAGTTGGATTAGGTGGTAAAATTTTATAACAACTCGACCATATTTTTTCTGTCCTTATAACGTTACTGCATGCTTCTATCGTCTCATTATTTGTAGAGTAACTGGTAAACTTACTTACGAAGAACTCAGCTTTGTGTTAGATTTGGTGAAGATAGACAGATCGCGTATTTCTTAATACCTGGTTAAGCGTGGGCTGGTTTGACTTTTTGTGCTATAAATCATATTGTAAAACTGATTAAGATCTGTATATACAAAAATAGACTTTTCAGATAAAGTGGTAGAATGGTGATTAGGATCAGGCGGCTGATTATGTATCTCAGTTGCCAACTCAAAATGGAAAAGTGTACATCAAACAGCTGTCAAACGACGTCATTTGTGTTTGCTATCTCTATTGTATTTCTGTTGGTCACTGGAGATAGCAAATATAAAACATAATAAGCTTTGATCTACACTTTTCCGTTTTGAGTTGGCAACTGACTTAGTTTGAAGTCAATTGGTAATTCTTTAGAACTATTAACTTAAAATTCTAAATAGTAACGTTGGATCCGGTGTTTAAAAAATATACACGTTAATTGTAAGGCGCATGATCATACACAATAAACAAAAAAAAAACAAAAATCTTGCTGTTATTCTACCAAGCCAACTTGAAATCAATAAAGTGCTAAAAGTTTTCTATTAACTATTCATGTTTATCTTAACTAGCGTTCAAAGTCTCGGGTCTAACTAGTTATGCATTTTGCAAGCCGAAACTTATCAAACTTTAGAGTAAACCACTTACCAAATACAATTTTAAAAACTTTTGTACTTAATAGTTCCCGTTGTTCACAGATTGGAGCGGGTGGAATGAAACTGGATTAACCACAACTGGAAATGAGAGAGAAAATTTAATGAAAACAAAATGACTAACGTCAAATTAAAACTAATGTTCTTTTTACTAAACGCACTTTTGTCAGCCGATATTGTCCACTCCCGACCTTATTCTAACTTCAATACAACAGATTTAACAAATTTGTCTAATAATAATAATAGTACTATAAATATTCCTGTAGAAAGTAACGGAGATACACTTATAGTAGCAAAAGAAGAAACTCCAGAAGAGACTAACCAAAACGCTAACACTAATATGGAAGCTATAGTTAATGCCGAACAAGATAGAGATGAGGCTTTATCAAAAAAAGTTGTGAAAGATCAAAGTAGTGTGCTAGGAATACCACAAAAGGAGGCAGAAGCTTTTGAGAAACAATTAAACATATCAAGTTCGCTTTTAGATGAAATGATGGACTCTGAATCAGATAGAGAGGAAACTATTACAGATATTTTATTCAGACCTGAATCTGAGTTTTTCGATGAACCAAGATTCGAATTTCTTGTTTCTAATAGAATAAATGTTAGTAAAAGTAATGATACAAGTAAAGAAAAGGGTCTTAGTGAGAATAAGTTGGAGAAAATGGACAAAAACTCCAGTGACGTGCTGAAAAAGTTTGATTATGTTGAACTTGTTGAAGTGAAAACTTTGAGTGGTAATGAAAATAAAAGTGCTTATAATTTAGGAAATATCACAGGTCATGAAGTCGAAAATGATTTAGAACCCGACACAAGTGAGTATTCATTTTACAATGTTGTAAACAGTAACTATCTACTGGGTCTTCTGTATGACTTTCCATCAAGTTCTGGTCACTTGGATCATTATATTTAGTCATCAGCAATAAAAAAAATTACATAGGCTTTATAACATACAAAATCAAACACCCTCTTGCTGAAAACGCAGCCATGTATCAATTTTTTTATGACATGAGACACTGAATAAGTACATGGTAATGGTAAGAGATTACCTGATGTATTAGGTGCGTCGTTGTCCTGTGAACAAGATATTAGACTTGATGTCCAAGTTAACCAGATACCCACCCTACCTACGAAAATAAGGCAACAGAAATTGGTAAGGCGGTGAATCTCTACCCAGACAAGTTGCTGCACAGGACTCTACCATGAGTGGTCTTGTTTGTTCTGACCTCTTGCATATGCTCTCTTTCGACCTGATTCACTTTCTTTTAAACCTTTTCAATATTTTTGAAATGAAAACTTCTTTAGCGGCGTTTCGTTCTTTTTTTGGAATTGGTAAAAACTTCTAAACTCGCGTCAGGACACGCGATTCGTAAGACGGCGCAGGGCGCTTGCGCGAATGTTCGTGTTGTCATGTTTGTGTGAGATAGAGGAATAAATAAATATTTTATTCTACCGCACAGACAGTACTTTCATACTGATAATTAAAGCAATTCGTGCAAAACCATTCCAAAATATCAAAAATGTACAATGTTAATATTTAATCGAATTTTTATTTTTTTATTTTTTTAGCACTTGCCCTGTGCGTGGGATAAATTTCTATAAATCTTAAAGAAAGAAAAAATTTCGCCCCGAAATAAAAAAATAAAAATTCGATGCAAGAAACGAAAGTTATGTCCATTCTAAAAATGTGAATTTCATCGGTGATGAACTCATTTGGTGGGTACTCAGAATTGTGTATCTGTAGGACATAACTACCCGCGTTAACGGGTTAGAAAGGAATTAAAAATTTCGCCACGGGACTTGAATCCTCAGTAGCTCAATTGGTTAGAGCATTCGTCGGCTTGAGACGAAAGGTTACAGGTTCAAATCCTGTCTGGGGCGAAATTTTTTCTTTCTTTAAGATTTATAGTTAATATTTAAGTTTTCACTTCTGCCTGCACTCCCAGAGTGCCCAAATTCTTTTGATCTATAAAAATTACAAGACATAGTTTGTGTTAAAATTTACAATAAAACCTACCCTTTATGCCTGTGTAGATCTAGGTGAAGAAAACCTTGACGTACCCGCTCAGAATTATTGAAGCAGACGAGTCTAGCTAGATATTGCAACTCGCGGTAATGAAATTCATGAAACTCGCTCCACATGCAATATTCAGCTCGGTTTGATTAGGCTTGGGAAAATATTTCGTCACAAAATAGCCACTTATTTACCACAGGTTTTTGTAAAATTTTCAGATTTATATCTAGTTTTTATCATGCTATTAACGTCTATAATTAGTAAAAGGATAACAAGAGAAATAGCATAACAATAACGTCAACATCAAACACAATCTTGTCTATACTATATTCTAGAAAAATCTTACCTATACTATGGCTTACACGCCCATATCCCGGAAGAGATACAACGACCAGGTACAACCAGGTCACCCACGATTAACAATGTGATAGGTGGCAAGCCTATCGCCTACCGGGCGCATACTCGTATCCGATCCCGGGCAACACTCACTTTTTGTTGTCCGAAACGGGGATCGAACCTGGGACCTCAAGAAGTCACGTGATTTGAAAGCGCGATTCTAAACTTGTTTTTAAGGAAAATTCCATGAATAAATATGTATTTGCAGAGAACCACCAATTAAAAAATAATAATTAATAAATATCCCTGGACAAATTACACAAATTGAATCTAACCCCAAAGTAAGCTAATTATAAGCTTGTGTTATGGGTGTTAGTCAACGATTCTAGTACATATAAATACTTAAATAGATACCAGAATAAATTTAACAGCCAGACCCGGAAATGCAGACATCTAAATGTTCTTCACACAAATGCCTGCCCCTGTCGGGAATCGAACCTGAGCCTCGCGTTTGGTCGATGTAGTTAAGCGTGTACGCTAGCCACTCGATCAACGAGGAGGTCCGACGTCGGATCGCTAGACCATAAAGGCGATTCTTCTTTCTTATAAACTATATATAAAATCTTTATTATATAAACGAGTATCCATTCCCCGTGGTTATTGCAGCACGCCTGAACGGTTAGACTATTTTTTTTTAACTCTTGGTTTGTTGTGTTAGTTATTGGCAGGAGAAGGTTTATATCAGTGGCGCCCAAACGGTCGATCGCAAGAAGTTCCACGGTCGATCTTAGAGGTTAAGCCAGTTAGGTAGTACCTACACGATTTTATTTTCGAATTTCACTATTTTTTTATCTACAAAATATGTGTGTAAATAGTAAGAAACTATGTAAAACTACTAATAATTACAACATAAAAATAAATAATAATATAAATACGTCTTGTTATTACTAATAGATAATAATAAAAAAATAAATTAAAATCAGACTGTCGATCTCAAACCCTTAACTTTTTCTCAAGTCGATATTCACAGCAAATAGTAAAGGCACCAATGGTTTATGTGAAACTAAATCTCCAATACTCATAGTTAGAACAACGTCTGTCGGCTCAGCTATCATCACATCACTATTTCACTTGGCCTTCGCCTTCATGTGAACGGACGAACCAATTTTGCTAATTCTTTTATTATTGTGTTGGTTATTGTCGGAAGAAGGATCGTAGAAAAAATCAAGTTAGGACAGGATAACGTCTGTCGGTTCAGTTAGTAGCACAATAAATAGATATATCATATACGAATCAACACGATTTGATTTAATCCAGCAGTTTGTAAATTTTATGGTTGTGTTTTACGGATGTTATCTAATATAGAAACAAAAAAATATCTTATTGTCAGTGGATAAAGTCTACTACTGGAGCCACTTATAAATACCACAAAATATAGATAACAACAGACATAAAAAAAGGTATCTTCACGCCCATATCCCCGAAGAGGTAGACAGAGGCACAACCAGGGCACCCACGACTAGCCGAAGATACTAGGTCCCACAATGTGATAGGTGGCAAGCCTATCGCCAACCGGGCACATTTCCAATCCCGACCAACATTTTTTTTATTAGAAAATTGGAATAATCCAATTTTCTTTTTGTTGGTCGACCCGGGATTCGAACCCGGGACCTCATGCAGTCAAGTCCAACACCCGGACCGCTAGACTACAGAGGCGATATACATAAATACAAATATAGATCCTTAACTACTCATTATTTTAGGTACTTAAGAGCATAGTACCACCTCAGCACAGCAGCAGCACCTCCCACCTCCTCGACCAGATCACGAATAGAGTCTGAACTCGGGAAATAAAACCACTTGTCACGTCCTTCGCCAGCGTTTTCGAAGCACTCACCACAGAGAACACCAAATCACACCAATCTCATCTAGTGTAGTCCTTTTCAGGCTAACTGAAAAAAGCCTTTCTGATAAAACGTAATTTTAATATAAAAAGTTGAAACTGCGGCTGTACGCGTAACTTAATGCAAAGTCACGCTCCCTTTGTTCTCATTTGATCTCAAGTGATGGATATCGCATATTCAAACATGCCACTGCCAACGCTGAGGTATATTGTCACATTTTGTTGCTACCTTTGCTGCTCTAGAAAGTAAAGTAAAATATCTTCACGCCCTTATTCCCGAAGAGAGCAGTTATATACTTATAGTCAGAGACTTCTTTTCTTTTCTTTCTTTGATTTTGGATGGGGGAGGTGGGTGGTAAGCAGAGTTGCCAATCCCAGTGAATAGAAAAGCAGCAGATCAATCTTAAAATAAAATTATTTTTAAACAAAAAAGAAAACCGCCTTCAAAAACTCTCTACAACAGCTAAAAAGGATGAAATAATTTGTTATAATATTATGTGTGCAAACTATATCCTACCCAAAAATATTTACAAGACCACAACAAAAGATATCGACGAAACTAACCTATGAATAAACACTTATTTTAATTACTTACCTTCCTTAATTGATACTCTTCTAATACCTAACTAAAATTATACCTAATACCTACACAATTTCTTATTTTTTATGTAGCACTTGAAGTCGACAAATCACGACAAAATCGGTTGTCTCTTATTAATGTCAGTCTATCGAATGAAACGCCTGAGCAGCGTCAAAATCGATTGTCTCTTATTTACTACTGACTCCAAGCTGTTGACGAAACCCCACGATGAACGAGCCTTAGCAGAAATGCTACGTTTAAGAAATCTTATTTCCGTTGAACAAGAAATCTAATACTCATTCATCGTTGGGTATATTTATGTATGTTTAAGTTTTGACTCTGCACAGAGAGAGCACTACTTGGATTATACTACAATTTAAGCACTATTAA
>NJDD01001621.1:82281-100842 GCA_002245505.1 Calephelis nemesis
TATAGGTAAAATCCCTCTCAATTGATAAAAAGTTAAGAAAAACTCTGTGCTTCCATACATTTTTTCAGGAATGCCCTCGATTTCACCAGGATGCCATCATCAGATCCTTCATCTTCATCCCTATGGGACCACCTGTGAAGCTTACTCTTCCAAATAAAAAAAGAATTTTGCAAATTAGTCCAGCCGTTTAGAAATGATCGCTGAACATACATTAAAAAAAAAAATATCGCTACGAATTGATAACCTCCTCCTTTTTTTGAAGTCGGTTAAAAACAGCAGAAAACAGTAAAATTACATTTTCAAAACATTAATTCTGCTTCATATCTCAAAAACCTTTCACATAGAATTAGTTAGTTAGTTATAGTTAATGAAACTACTGCAGCACTACCAACAGTACTTCTTTAATTAATACATTTTTTTATAAAGTACTCTGGAATTCATTGCCTTATGAAATTCGGAGTATTCAATCATTAACAGTTTTTAAGAAGGCAGTAATGGAGCGTTTTGGTGTGTAATTAATTAGCATGTTGGCACTTTAGTCATAATTAGTAATTTAGTTTGTGTTTTTTTGTAAAGTAAGTTTTATATTGTGCACTGTATGTTCTACATTTCTTTTATGCATTCTCACTATTTTGGGTTTGCTGGAAGAAATTTCTTTTAGAGATAAGCTCGCCTTTTGTATAATTTTACATATTTAATTGTGTACAATAAAGAATTAAAGAAAAAAAAAAGAAAGTACATTATTGAAAAAAAACAACATAATTATGTTATTCATTAAAAATAGGTGATCAAAATTACAAACATTGTTCATTGTTGCGTATTGCTCTATCCTCAACATTTTCTATTTCATTGTTTTTGTTAAAATCGTCCATCCTTTTATTAAAATTTTTCATATGATTTTCAGTAGCATCAAATGCGTAACCTGGTGTACTACCAGTGCACCCATGCCTAGCCGAAGTCACTAAGTCCCACATTGCAGTAGTATTCAGATTTTTGGATAATTCAGGTTTTAGACATAAATAGAATAAAAACCTTGATATAAATAAAATTATGCTGTTATTATAAACTAGCCGCTCCGGCGAATTTCGTTAAACCCGTCCGGTTTATACGGAAAAAAAAATTGTTTTTACATAGTTCCCTAGCAATCGAACAGAATAAAATGTATGTTCTACGTCATCGGTCCATCTCGTGGTTTTAAGCTACCTCCATTAATTAACAGCAACATTGGTTCAAGCGTCTAACTCTATACGCCTAAATTATAAATAGAAATTAAAACAACTTTCTTTTATACATGTAGATATAGCTGAGCTTCTTTCATTATTTAAGAATTCATTAATTAAGAATCTCGGTGTTTATATAGATAATACTCTCTCTTGGACTAAGCAACTGCAGGAGGTCAGTAGGAAAATTTTTCGTGCTTGGAACTCGTTGAAGCGTCTTCGTTTTTTGCTCCCAATTCCTACCAAGATTATGCTTGCTGATTCTTTACTACTTTCAATCATAGATTATGCTGATGCTAGTTACGTAAATCTCACTGGTGAGCAAATAAATAAACTCGAACGTCTTCAGAACCTTTGCATTAGATTCATATTTTCATTGCGTAAATATGATCATGTTTCTCAATTTCGTGCTAAGCTCAAGTGGTTGCCTATCAACATTCGCCGGAACTTTCATATCCTCTCCCTTTTGTACTCCATCCTCTTTGATCCATTTGCGCCTATTTATTTAAAGGAGAGATTTAAGTTTTGTAACAATGAGGTAAAATTCCTCAGGTCCAGTGGTAATTGTACTCTTCAAGTTCCCTCTCGAAACACTTGTTACTATAGCCGTTCTTTCACTTCGGAAGCAGTGAGGCTTTGGAATTCTCTCTCCGTAGATGTCAGGAGAGCTTCAAATATTTATATTTTCAAACGTATGTTAAAGCGTCACTTTCTGCATTCAATGTTATATAGTTTGCATTTGACTTTTCTTGTTTGTCTTAAATACTAATAATTAAAACAAGCTTCTGCTTTTAGATTAATTAGTGACGTCTAGTATTAGATGCTTTTGTATATTTTTAAGAGCACCATTAAACAGTATCTCTCTAAATCTTGTTCTATACTTTAGGGTTGCCTGGAAGAGATCGCTGCCTTGGCGATAAGGCCGCCTTTGTGTATCTTCTTGTGTAAGTTATTTTAATGTATTTGTGATTTATTTGTATTTGGTGCACAATAAAGAGTTATTATTGTATTAATTGTTTAGCGTAGTTTTGGTGTCAGATTTTTTTAAATATCAAAATTTGCTATTACCTCAGAATAATAAGTACTAACGTACCGAACCAGCTCTTCTCGTAACAATTAATAGAAATAGCGAACCTTGTAATTAACCAACAACGTTCAATTCAGCTCGTACAAGCCCTCCGTACCTAACGAGATATTCACCTAAGTATTTAGGTAGATAGTTGTCGGCTCGCGGCAGCGCTGCTATCTACTATTATAATATTTATCGTCTATCTACTTACCTACTTGACCCCTTATTGTATCTTACGTTTGATGCGTATGATCTCGGCCAATTAGGTAGATAGAATATATTGCAATTAATATGACAATCTTTCATAATACGTAATTATAAAAGAAAACAAACCTTTAATTTTTTGGTACAGAATAATATTTACAGTACTACTATTTAAATTATGCGCTTCGGCTTTACACTTTTTACACTTTATACTTTTATTTTTAAACTGGCTGACCTAATCTAAATTTAAGCGAAATTATTAAATCTTTAAAATACATTCGGATTTCCAAAGCTTGACGAATATAGCAGAAGCGCATAATTTAAATAGTACTACTGTACTAAAGTACTTTAGGCGACTTTTATTTGTGAACAACGTGATAATCTAAAATACATAAGTAGGTAGATATTTATCATAGAAAGACAAACAAGTTAAACTAATGTTATATCATACACAGATAATAATAACTAATTAGTAGTCTGCGATTAGAATCACTCGTAATTGCAGAAAATTTTAAGTTTTACGGTTGGTACAGTTAGCAACAAAATTTATAATTTTTATTTATTTCAATTTACTTTTTTAAACATGACTACCCCTCGTCTTTTTTGTTTTCGACAAACATTCTTCAAATGGGCAATCTTAAACCACCCATTTTATTTTAAACTATTAATAAACGCAAGCGTGAGCTCTACGCGTAAGCTGCGGTGACACTCACTATCGGAGTGGTGAAGGCGCCACGTGAATTTGTAGGAATTTACCGCTGTAGGAATGGCAGTGGCGGGGGCCTGCTATTATTATATGTCTCATTTTGGATACCTTTAAAGTAATCATATTTTAATAGGCTTGGAAAAAAGGATATTTTTATGAACATGTTAATTGGTTTCTCCGTTATTTTTGAACCGATTAAAAAACATTACTTAATCTGAGTAGTTTTGTTTGAATGTAAATTGCTTATGACTCCAATGTCATCGTATCGAAATCGATAATAATATGACTATTTTTTTGTACCACAACTTCAATAAATTATTAACGGGAGGTACTATGCAGCAGTTTGACTGGGTAGGGATCCAACTATACAGCCGCCATTATCTGTGTAATGTTATTTTCCGGAGGCCAGGGTAGCTAATGGACCTAAGTAATAGGTCTGACACTCCGGCCATAAGACAGTGACACACTCGTAACATCTATGGTCTGTAAGACACCGTTGTCTCTTACCATTACGAGAGCCGTGTGGATGTTCGCTGCCTTCCCATTAAATAATATTATAAATGCGAAAGTTTGTGAGTGTGTCTGTTTGGATGTTTGTTACTATTTCACGCTCGAATGGTTAAACGGATTTGTCTGACATTTGGGACACAGGTAGATTTTTTTATGATATTGGAAGGCAAACAAGCAGACGGATTTCCTGATGGTAAGAAATTCACTCCACCTAGAGACACCAAAGATGGTAATGGAGCGTTGCCAACCTGAGGCCGGGGTGTTAGGCCTCGAGCAAAAGTATGTTTACCGGCTACTTTACCCTTCGAACCGGAACACGTCATGACGTTATGGCGGCAGGAATAGGTAAGGCGGTGGTACCAATCCGGGCGAGTCGCTGCGAAACTCTACCATCTAGTCAGATGTCACGGTGTTAGTGATAATAAGCCTATGTTCGCCTTTTACGAGCTGCCTGGCAAGAAAGGCTAAGGAAAAGGAAAGGAAAGATGGTCTATTCTGCAAAGAAGCCCGGACAAACAAGGGGGAATTGTGACCTGGATTAACATATAGGCTACTTTAAACCACGATCGCACAACAGGTTCCTGTGAAAACGCGTGCGAAGCCGAAGGCTACAGTTAGTGTCTTATAAAATAAATAATTGAGTATTTAAGTGTTATTACAATTGTAATGGCACAGAAAGCGTTAATTTATTCATTCATACATTTCGAATGCATATTGTTAAGTGGTGTGAATATGCGATGAGTTGAGGCTTCAAAGTGAAGTGGTTTTATTTCACTTGCGTCTACCAAATACAGACTTAATTCCTTTTTAAACTGAGTAGGTAGAATATATAGCAATAGTGCTAAATAGTTAAATTTGTAATCAATTTAAAGGAGGAGCAGTAATATATTATAAGTGTACCGATTTTAGACATTATTTTTTGTATTAAAGATGTGAGTGAGTTATTTGATGTCAATAATACCAATGCTACCAAGTGAGTCTGATGATGGAATGGAAAGGAAATCGTGAAAAAAGCACAATTTTTGTGTATTTAGACGGCGTACAGTTAAAAAAGGCGGTTTTTAATTTCGCTGCTCTTATTGGTATGTTACATGTTAATACTCACAAATGGTGTGAACTTAACGAAAATTTTGTATAAATTTTGTACATTTTTGTTTCATTTTTTGTTTTGTTGTCTTTATTTTTTGTTTTGTATATATTATAATCTAGCTTATAGACTAAAGAATTGTTTTAATTTTACTCAATCTACAAAGTTACTGTTTTTAAGAACAATCCCATTAACTTACTTAGTGTCTTTAAAAATGAATCGCATCTTTATTATGGACTTTAATCACCATCACTTCTTTGTTTCACTAGGTACACTACACTAGTTCAAACGGCTTAAATATATGTGTTTTAATTTTTTTAAATTTATGTTTTATATATTATATGTATGTGTGTTTATTTCTGTATGTCTGCGGTATTATAACTTTTGTGCAGATAGACCGATTTCGATACGAATTGTTTGAAAGCTGAAGTGACTGTTTTTTTTGGGGGTAATGAATGAAGGGTTGCACTCTGGGAGTGCCAGCAGAAGTGAAAACTTAAATATTAACGTTTTGATATTTTGGAATGATTAGGGAATAATTTTGCACGGATATGCTTTAATTATCAGTATGAAAGTATTATAATTTATATGGTACAAAACAATATTCATTTATTGCGCTATCGTACACAAACATGACAACACGAACATTCGCGCCAGCGCTTATCACGCAATTATTCACGCAAGCGCCCTGCGCCGTCTTACGAATTTTTGATCAGGTCACGTGTCCTGACGTGAGTTTAGAAGTTTTTACCCATTCCAAAAAAGTGGACAACGCCGCTAAAGAAATTTTCACTTAAAAATTCTGATTATTAAATCCATTGGTTAGATAACCCTAAAACACGATTTTAATTTAAAGGTATTGACGTAACAGCTCAGACTTATTAAAGCAAATGTTTCCGACATGAATTCGCAACAAATTCACAGTAATTCATGAGTCTCGCTCCACGTGCAATATTCAGTTCAAATTGATTAGCCTTGGGAAAATGTTTTCTAGCCAAAGTTGGTGTATTTATTTTTTATGAAACAACGTTTTAAACACTTTAAGTTTTTATTCTTAGCGCGAAAAGGACACTAAAATAAAAAAGTGTTAGCAATCAGGTAAAAAGACCACGAAAAAAGGTATACAGTTTCCTCGTTTAACCCTCGGAGGTTCAAAATTAGGCTTTCTTATTCTCAAACATCTAATTAAATTTTATACCGAAATTATTAAAACTTCCAGATCCTGAAAATACTCAATTTTTGTTTACTTGAACGTCGTCATTTTTGAAATCGAAATCAGTTTATTTGTAATTTTACAATGCTTAAATTTTCTAGCTGACTTAACAGACGTTATGTCTTTACTTCTAACAGTTATGTATATTTTATATTTTTTCATTATTCTTCTTAGACTTTCTAACGTCACGCTAAAATCAAGATTTTCTCTCTTTCTCATGAACTTAACAACAATTAACGCAACAAAAACGAATTAGCAAAATTATTCATTCCATTCATATTTCACGCTTGATGCGAAATGCGTCTGACTAACAGAAATAGAGATTAGTTTTTAACCACAAACGGAAAAAGAGGGATATTTTAAGTTTAATGTGTGTGTGTATTTTATTGTGACATTATAAGACATGGATTTTTTTGTTTGAAAACTGAAGTGGTACAGATAGTTCCTAACTGCATTAAATTGAGTTGTTGTAGGGGGTTTTCAAAAATTTTTAATAATAATTTTATTATGCATGATAGTAAAACAAACAAACCAACGTATTTCCTGATGATTAAATATATATGTCGCATATTCAGAGTGTATATGTTAACGGAGCGTAGAAAGCCTGAGTCTGGGATTTGAAGCCTTCGTAAGTGGATACCTCGCTTTATAATCCGGAACATGATAAAACAATAGTAGTTAGGATTTTCATTGAGGGTAGGGTGCTGGACAGCAACTTGGCAAGGTCGGGATTCACTACCTTATCTATTTCTGCCACCATAATGACGGCTTTTGGCAGAGACATATGGTCAGACAGGTTGCCACTGGAAAATGATGCATCTCTTAGTATATCTACGTGGTCTATAGATCACTGTCGTCTCTTACTTTTAAGATAGTGGTGTTCGTGTAATTTGTCTTATCGCATATAGTAGAAAAGGTGGTTGCATGGTGGGTTGATGCAGAAATCTATTATCTGTTCCAAATACAAATAAAAAAGGCTATTCACATTTGAGTGCAAAGGAGGGCTAATTAACATTTTTTAATTTAATTTAAAAAAAGGGAAGTAAAGTTTGAAATATTTTCTTAGTGAGATAACTCGATATCTATAGAAATTGTAAACAAATAGGGCAGAGTAGTTTATAGGCACGAAATGTCTGATAAGGAAGTTATTCTTAACAGAGTAGTAACGTCAGCTAAGTAAGGAGAACATTACTGGATTATAATAATGAGATCATTACCAATCCATAGAATGAAGCTCGCCTCACCGCGTCAAAACTCATACAGACATCAAAACAGGTTTGATACGTCTGGATGATCGTGACGCTCACCGCTAATTTTACCATGAACCTAATTTACCGTGTAAATAATAATATTATACCCATATTTGTATTTAAAACTACGCTTTTGGTTTTTGGTTTCGTTCAAAGGAGGAGAGACTGTTTATTGTTTACGTTAAAACAGACTATAACCAGCAAGAATAAGTGACTGCATTAGTGGAATAATTTGACAATCGCACCTACTACTTCAACTCTTAAGCGATAGGGTCATCACATACTCATATTTCATAATCACGTATTTTAAGTTTACCAGGATAAACGATATTCGATTAAGATAATATTGGCGTGTGACCTGTCGCAGTTCTTTCCATGTTTTCAGGTTACACGGATACGCAGACACTGTTCCTGGCCTGTTTCGCAACACTGTTGCCGTTGTTGGGGCTACTGTTCGCCATATTGTTTTTCAGGTACTTTTTTTCATTATATTTTTTAATCTAGTAACCCCGAGCTATGCTTAGATTGAAACATTACGCCTACTAAATCCATGTTACTGAAACCTTTATTGATTTATAACAATGAAGTTGAAAAAAAAGATAAGTGTGTCGTGGGACACCAGGTAAGAACGAAGTTCCTTCGGCTAATGTAGAATCGACACAATCCATGAGTATATACTATGCATTGGCGGGGAGAAAGAGAAAGGTATTATATACTACTCGCTTGTGTATACAACTGTCGCGCCTGCGCACATCTCATTTAACTTTTTTATTCCACCCACTTTTTCTTACGGTTTTTACCATCAAATTTTTTTTAGTTTGGCCGCGCCGCAAAATACCTATCTCCTCCAAGCCTGCCGTAAGGAACTTCGTTCCAAAAATCCACACAGTGATTTCTGAGTTTATCAATTATAAAAAAACAAACACATCTCTCTTTTTTATAGATCGTAGTGTAAATTATTAACCATTGATGTCTGTGGTTTTGTCCATTACGCATTACTAATCAAACATTTATAACTGGTTTTAAAAAAGTAGGAACTTATATGTTTTATTCCTGTACACATATTTTTTTGTACTGAAACAATATACCATACGTTTTCAATATTAAAGAAACGAAGTCGGTTTTCGCATTTTTAATGCGCTAATTATTATTCAATTAACAATATTTCTGGCGAGTTAATTTCTTATTTTTGAAAAAAAAACTTCTTCAGCGGTGTTGCGCACTTTTTTTGGAATGGGTAAAAACTTTTAAACCCGCGTCAGGACGTACCTTAAGGTCACGTACCTTATCGAAAGTTCGTAAGACGGCGCAGGGTGCTTGCGCGAATGTTCGTGTTGTCATGTTTGTGTAAAATAGCGCAATCAATGAATATTCTATTTTACCACATAAATAATACTCAGTACTTTCATACTGATAATTAAAGTAATTCGTGCAAAATTATTCCCTAACCATTCCAAAATATGCACGACGAAAAATGCACGACGTTGATATTCAAGTTTTCGCTTCTGCCGGCACTCCCGGAGTGCAACCCGTCGTTTTTTTGTTAAATGACTAGGGAGTAATCACAGATAAATAACCAAAATGATACAAAAGATAGACCTTTGCGAAATAAACGCGAGATATTTTCTAGAAAAATTTAAAGGTATTGGAAATCCGTGTTCTAATAATATAAATGTAAAAGTTTGACTGTCTGTGAAACTTTCGCGGCCAAATCGCTATACCAATTTTAATATTTTTTTACACAAGTTACACAAACTGAATCTAACCTCAAAGTAAGCAAATTATATGCTTGTGTTATGGGTGTTAGTCAACGATACTAATACATAGAAATACTTAAATAGATACCAGAATAAATTTTATAAACACCAGGCCCGGAAATGCAGACATCTAAATGTTCATCACACAAATTTCTGCCCCCGTCGGGAATCGAACCCGAACCTCTCGGTTGGTCGTGTTAGTTAGGCGTGTACGCTAGCCACTCGACCAACGAGGAGGAGGAGGAGGATTATTAATATTAATATAGTTAAACTAGCTGATCCGGAAGACGTGGTCCTGCTATATTTTTAACGTGATTTTAGTAAAAAAAATTGGGAAGACTCAACCTCATCACTTAGTACGTATGATTTAAGCAGCTCACTAAATTTCATAAGAGTCGGTCAAGCCGTTTCGAATGAGTTCAGTCACGCGCACCGTGATACGAAAGTTTATATATAAGATATCCTGAGTTCAAATTTAGGCTACTTTTTTGAAAATCCACCTACAAAAGGCTACAATGGAGGATGAACATTTTTACGAAAAACTATCAGTGTATATAGTTTTTCGTATAAATTTTCAACCCATCGCAGGTAAATACCTAGTGTGAAATGCTTATTTTTAAAAGTATAGTACAAATATCTTCACGCTATTATCCCCGAAGCGTTAGGCAGAGGCACGACCAGGGCACCAACGACTAGCCAAGACACTAAGTCCCACAATGTGATAGGTGGCAAGCCTATCGCCAACCGGGCACATATCCAATCCCGGGCAAATTTTTTTTTATTAGAAAATTGGAAAGCCCAAATTTTCATTTTGTTGCCCGACCCGGGATTCGAACCCGGAACCTCATGCAGTCAAGTCCAACACGTGAATCGCTAGACCACAGAGGCGAGATTTTTAATTTATATTTTAATCAGATGCATACAATTTGCTTACTTCGATCCATTTTAGCGACTCGTCCGGATTGGTAACACCGCCTTACCTATTGTTGCTGCCATATTGTCAATGCTTGCTGTTGATGTTCTTCAGTTCGGAGGATAAGGTAGCCGGTAATCTTACTTTTGCTCGAGGCCTAACATCCCGGCTTCAGGTACGCAACGCATCATTACCACCGTTGGCGTCTCTAGGCGGCGTGAATTTCTTACCACCAGAAAATCCGTCTACTTGTTTGCCTTCCAATATCATAAAAATAAATAATCTATATATTAATACATGATGCCAAAACTTTACACCCCTTTTCACGAAAATGGCGCCGACGAAGGAGCATAAAATTTGTCATACTTATTGTTTATGTATAGGAGAAGTGCAGAATGCTAATATTTTTCAATAATAATGCTTATAAAGTACATTAAATCTATAAATAATACATTACCCACACTATCATGCATTTGACACACACAAACAAATATATTGAGGATAACGCTGAAAGATGACAGATGGCGCACCACACAGTTTGGAAACAAAGTAGTTGGTCTTGAGAAACGAAGATGGGGTTCTTATCAACAAGATATTAAAATTTATTATGGTCGAATTTCGACCAACGGGCGCCCACTTATTTGTGTAATTGGTCCATCTGATTGTTTTATGGTGGAAATAACGATGTATTCAGGTTAATTGGGTATCTAATTCCTTGGCGGTAAACACTTTACTACCGTTAGTTAGTTTTTTACTGCTAATGTATGTTGGAAGAGAACGTCACTATGAATAATATAGTGAAGTGGACGGTCAAGTGACTATAAACTAGAACTCACTAATTGAAAAAGGTCGTCGCAATTCGAAAACACGGTCTCCGAAGTTTGTTAGTGTCAAAGTGGTCACAAAAAGCACTGTAATTAAGTTGGAATAAATAAATATCTGAATAAAATATCCAAAATATGAAAAAGATTCTTTAGTATTATTATTATTACGAAATCATATTACCAAAGCAATGTAATTTAGTTAAAATAAATAAATATCTGAAAGAATTATACAAAATATCCAAGGGATGATTTAGTATAATTATTACAAAATCATTTGGTTGTTACTAAAGCACTGTAATTTAATTAGAATAAATAAATATCTGAATAAAATATCCAAAATATGAAAAAGATTCTTTAGTATGATTATTACGAAATCATTTGGGTATTACCAAAACAATGTAATTTAGGTAAAATAAATAAACATCTGAATGAATTATACAAAATATCCAAGGGATGATTTAGTATAATTATTACGAAATCATGTGGTTGTTACTAAGCACTGTAATTTAATTAGAATAAATAAATATCTGAATTATACAAAATATCCAAAGGATGCTTTAGTATACTTACGAAATCTTTTGATTAGTCAAAACTATCGTTGTCTGTAAGTTATTTCTGTCACTCATTTGGATTACGTGATTGACAAAAAAACTACTTTAAGTTGCTCGGTAAAATCAGTTTAGCTCTTTAATCACTTTAAATGAACTATTGACCGACAAAATTTTGTTTTTTGTTATAATTTTCTTTAATTTTTATTTAGCAACTAGCTGCCCCAGCGAACTTCGTCCCGCCGACATCCGGATAAAAACTATCCTATCTTTTAAGTTAGACCAAAATACGGGTACATGTGAAATTTGATTGAAATCGGTTCAGTAGTTTTGGAGTTTATCGGCAACATACATCGTGTCACAAGATTTTTATATATATAAGAAGAAGATATTCACGACATCGTATAGACAATTATTTTGATTCTGTTTGGAAGGTAGGTTGAAATCACTGCCAAAAATATTACACTATAATAATATTCACAATATTGTAAAATCTCAATATTCTCAATAAGTTGAAGATATTTCAGAAAAAAAATTGCATAAGCTTTCATGTATACCATTTTTTTTATGATTACTTCAACATCAGGAAATAAAGATATCTTCAATTAACATAATAACATGTTGTCACTGTTAATTGCTGAGCGGGTAAAGCAGTGGGCGTAAACTAGTACTAATAAAAAATAATAAACATTAATAAAAAACTTTCAGTTATTAATACCAAGAAATTAACCACACATAACTATTAAAAAAATGATCAATAACATCTAACAAAACCTATATGTAATATAGCTAAAGAACATTATCGATCAACTCAATTTTCAAACAAAGATATTCACATACAAAAAGGTCTACCCGTTCCGAGGTTATGATGCCACAGACCAACAAACACACATAGACATGTCAAACTTGTTTAGCATTCCCTTATTTTGCCGCCGTAACTTAAAATGAATTACCTGAAAACACTCTCCGTGGCAAGTATCGATTAAGGAATGTATATACATATCGACGGTAAAACGGAAATAAGGTATAAGCGCCAAAAACCAAATTGTTCAGGAAACCAGTTTTAAATTTGAAATGAGAGAAAAATGTACATAACATTTGTAATTATTGTCATCTGACGAAAATAGAAAGAGCACTAGAAAGATAAAAAATCAAAGCATTAACTGACATTATGTTTTGTTTGATTTGACACGATTTGGCATTGTTTTATGTAGCTTAGAACGATTGGTATTATTTTTATTTTAGGTAATTGGGCACAAGCTACAACATTGTCAAATAACTGGAATGGGGAAAGAAGACTTAAGTACATTTGATATCCCAGTATTAAGAGGTAGTATAGAATAAGCCACATGACTGTAAAATAAATTAAAAGAGTAAAGATGGATTTGTAACAATTTGCGTCATAATGCATAAAGGTAAAAGAGTATAAGAAACAGTGCGTAGTAAAAATAGAGAGAGGTTGTTACACATAAGCGACAACGTAAACTACTTGAAAAGAAAGGTAATGTGGTATTTCTATGTAACCAGATTTCTCTATCAAGTGGAATAGAAAAAAACCTGCATACGTTATTATCTAGGCAAATAGAAACGTCGACTAAACATCACACGTTACACAATAATTTAATCACAAGCAACTTAATTATGCATTATAATAAAAGTTATTCAACTATAAAGACCCAAAGACTATGTATACTTAAAATCGTTTGTTGATGCATACACATTCAGTTAGAATCCTAAGATTCACAACTCGATGTGCATACAGTACTGTTTGTAACAAATTATTATTTCCTGGCTGAAATGAAAACAAAACAGTTTATTTTACGTACAAACTATTTTTTAGAAAAAAACATGATTACAAAAGAGGTAGGTTCATCATAAGGTAAACCAGGTTCGATAGAAAAAAATGTATATAGATAGTTATAATGAATTAACTTTATGATATACCTAAATATGAAGTACTCGTCGGTGGCAGAGCATAATATATTACGAATCTTTACTAACAAAACAAAAACCTTCGTGGCAACAACAAGAATCTCAAAATAAAATCATTAAAATCTTTTTCTTCCTTTTCTTGTCGCTCTCTTCTGGCTCCTACTCATCTGAGCTTCCCGCATCGCCAAAAGCATTTAATAAGGCTAACTCATCGTCCGACATGTAATCTAAATAAGAATCTATCTTTTTTCGCCGGTTAACCCTCAGTGTAGAAGATTGTTTGACCAAGTTGTTTTCAAGGGTCATCACGAACCGAATATCACGCAGGTTAGACGATTTTCAACCTCCCGAACAAGCCGGGTTCCGCAAAGGCTTTAGCACCGTAGACCACATTCATACCCTGCGCCAATTACAGAAGACCGAGGAGTATAATCGGCCATTATGTCTAGCGTTTGTGAACTACGAGAAAGCCTTCGATTCGGTTGAAACATGGGCGGTGCTTCAGTCATTATAGCGGTGCCGCATCGACTATCGATACATCGAAGTGTTGAGGTGTTTATACGAAAAAGCCACTATGTCGGTCCGATTACAGGATCAGAGCTCGAAACCGATCCAGTTGCAGAAAGGTGTGAGACAGGGAGACGTTGTTTCTCCGAAACTGTTCACTGCTGCACTGGAAGATGTCTTCAAGCTTCTGAACTGGAAAAGACTCGGCATCAATGTCAATGGCGAATACATCACTCACCTTCGATTCGCAGACGATATCGTGGTCATGGCGGAATCGCTGGAAGACTTGAGCAAAATGCTCAGTGACCTCGATAGAGTTTCCCAACAGGTGGGTCTTAGGATGAACTTGGACAAGACGAAAGTCATGTTTAACGTTCATGTTGCACCTATACCAGTTCACGTTAGGAGCTCAATTCTTGAAGTTGTTGATCAGTATGTGTACCTAGGTCAAACTGTTCAGTTAGGTAAATCCAACTTCAAGAAAGAGGTCGATCGCCGAATCCAACTCGGATGGGCGGCGTTCGGGAAGTTAAAGGGGATCTTTTTGTCCGAATTACCGCAGAGCTTAAAGTCGAAAGTCTTCGACCAGTGTGTGTTACCGGTGATGACATATGGAACTGAGACTTGGCCGTTAAATGTGGGCCTCTTAAATAAGCTCAGAGTCGCTCAGCATGCTATGGAGAGAGCTATGCTCGGTGTTTCTCTGCGAGATATGATCCGTAATTTGGTGATCCGCAAGAGGACGAGAGTTACCGACATAGTTCAGAGAGTCAGCAAGCTGAAGTGGCAATGGGCAGGCCACATTGCTCGCAGAACCGACAACCGCTGGGGAAGAGAGGTTCTCGAGTGGCGGCCCCGCACTGGACGACGTAGTGTTGGACGACCTCCCACCCGGTGGACTGATGATTTGGTCAAAGTCGCGGGGAGTTGCTGGTTACAAGCGGCTGGTGATCGCGACTTGTGGCGCTATTTGTGGGAGGCCTATGTCCAGCAGTGGACGTCTTTCGGCTGATGATGTAGAAGATTGAGTCTTGTTTACGAGAACTTCAAAAGGTTGTTGGGAAACAAATAGATCGACTTTCGGATCAAAGTCTGGTTGGTATATCTGACATTTCGTTGAAATTTTTTGGTGGTATATCTGACATTTCATTGCAATTTTTTGGTGAATTATTGTTGTTGAGATTAGAGGCAAAAGATGAGGTGGGAATAGCTTAAGAAGGTGTTCCTAAGACTTTTAAGCTGGTGTTTGGTAGCATTTATTTCAAGCAGGTAGCTGGCGAAGTGTCTAAGGTAGAGTTCGTAGGTATACCAATCGAAACACCCGACTCAAGGCTTGTATGGGTGACAGACGTCGTATGTGGATTTGGGTTAGAAAAATCCGCAGCATTTGGTAGCACAAATGAAATCGTGAGAATGGCAGACTCCTATTTTGGTATCCTATCAAATTCAGAAAGGAGACTCTTGCGACATTTTTTCTGGTTTCTTATTCCAGAAGTTTTAAAGCAATTTCCAAAATGTCTCTTTTTCGATCTTTTTTTCGCATTTTGTGCCCTAAAACAATGTATTCAAAATTATAAATTCAGTTATAAGCCCTTAATTGGTGAGTAATTAAGTAGTTATGTTATATTAGGCAGGTAAGAGAAATAAAAAACATACCGTGTGCAGGAACTTTTCGAAAATATTTCAGGCGCAAGCGCGCATGTTCCCACCGTCACTGCAGGCGGCCGACTAATTTTGGAATAAGCGACTCATTACTATAGCTACTTGAGTACAAAAAAGCCGTATAAGGCGGAATAAAAGCCAATGCATGAATTATCATAGTAAAGTAATACGGCATAAATGGCAGAGACATATTAAAATAACATGTGATAGTAGGGTTTAACGACACTTCATCGTGAAGTTTTGTTTTAATAATTGTGTATAAACGACAACCATATTGCGAATTTGTGAATGGTAGTAAGGTATAACCGACGTTTATTGTTTTTGACGACGAAGGTAAAGGGGCATTAGCTTCAGCGTTCAAAATAGTCGTTTGGTGGTAGAGAGCCGTAAGCACCTGGAATCTTTGAGCAAGTTAAAAGTAAAACTACTGTATCGACTATATGCCAAAAAGATGCGATTTTTACATGGGTACAAGCGCCTTAGTGTTAAAATAAGTGTAAAATTTGGTCGGTTACACAATATGACACTTCGAAAACGCAATTTTTTGCCTGGGCATAAGTGACAAAAAAGTCGTCGTACCGCCCTGGGAGTAAGCGCATTTAAAAGAGCGTATTTTTTTAAGTAGGATGACATTCATAGCTCATTTTCGACCAAAATGTCGCTTATGCCTTATTACCTTTTAACCGTCGATATATATCTTCACGCCATGTCCCTTACGGGGTAGGCAGAGAGTATCGAGTGCCAGACCTCACGATCCTGACAAATCTGTCTGACTTCCTTTACATTCATTACCCTTTTCATACAAACACGCCGGTTTCGGAGACTCTTGACACTACCCTCGGTTCATCTGATCGTGGAATGTCAACCTTGATCTCCCCGGGTACCTACGTCTATTCACATAGTCATACTTTCCTCATGACCGAACCAGCGGAGCATACCCTTTCGCATTGTAACACACTTTCTTTCAATCCCACTCTTTTTCGGATCTCACTGTTACGAATGCGGTCAGCGAGCGTTACACCACAGATTTTCGGTAAGTAATTTACATTAAATACAATATGTATAATAGTTGTTTTTGCAAGAGAGTAGGTATATCCTCTCTCGCAAACAGGGACGGACTAAGCATGTCCTGATTATATTATCCAATATTTTACGGTAAACTCAAAACGATACTTTCCTGAGCGAGTGTTCTCCAATCGGTGGAATTAAACGAAATGCCAATCAAACTTCGGTCTGTTCGAACCAATTCCAACCGATACAAAAAGTTTCAATTCAATTTGTACTCCCGATTTATCAATTGAGATTGTCGCGTCGTTTACACAATATGGCCGGAAATTGACAATTTACAAACAAGAGAGTTATATGATACCTTTTCCAATGATATTCAAATAACCATCAACAATTTC
Source organism: Calephelis nemesis (assembly GCA_002245505.1). Taxonomy (NCBI): domain Eukaryota; kingdom Metazoa; phylum Arthropoda; class Insecta; order Lepidoptera; family Riodinidae; genus Calephelis; species Calephelis nemesis. Next base: position 99,090 of record NJDD01001621.1, read on the forward strand.
AGATTTTATACACAAAATTTAGTTTCCGCCTCTGTTGTCTTTCCAATTTTCTAACAAGAAAAAACGTAGATCGGGATAGGATATGTGCCCGGTTGGCGATAGGCTTGCCACCTATCACATTGTGGGACTTAGTGTTTTCGGCTAGTCGTGGGTGCCTGCCTGTTCGTTTGCCTACCTCTTCGAGCATATGAGCGTGAAGATACTCAACTTCATTTAACTTAAACTTCATTTAATGGCTTTAATACCATTGATAAAGGAAATGTTAAACTAATGTATATTGTTACACACGTAGGATCACTCACTGTTCTGACGCATAATCTAATAAATAGCATTAATATTTATCAAAGACAATTTTAGAAGCTTTAATATGATTTGTCTTTGTCACGACAGCGGCGGCACGAAACTGTGTTATTTGACAAGGCCCTGTGTTGGTTTCACAGTACCATTTGCAGAGGCTACCCACCTTTTTTTATATTGGAAGGCAAACAAGCAGACGGATTTCCTGATGGTAAGAAATTCACGCCGCCTTAAGACACCAAAGGTGGTAATGGTGCATTGCCAACCTGAGGCGGAGATGTTAGGTGTCGAGCAAAAGTAAGGAACACGTCATCGTCAAGCACCGACGTTATAGCGGCAGGAATAGTTAAGGCGGTGGTACCAATCCGGGTGAAACGCTGCGAAACTCAACCACCTAGTCAGATGTCACGGTTTTAGTGACGGTACGCTTATGGTCGCCTTTTATGATCATCATCAGACTTTTACGCCTAAAAAAAGACAGTAAATAGTAATCACAGATCTTTTAGTGAATGGGCAACATTGGGTATTCACAAAAGTAGAAAAAGGTTATATGAGTTATATTATGAAAAAACTTTCAATCACAGCATTGTATTTAAAGAATATGTAAAAAAATATTCCAAAATTTTTAAACAAACTTGTAAGATTGCGAAATCTAGGTATCTAAAAATTATTGTTAAAAATTCAACAAATAAAATAAAAGCTACTATGAATATTATTAATTGTGAAACGGGAAGAAATAGAATTTTTAATAATGAATACCACTTGATAATTGAAGATTTGGACATTGAAGAAGATTTAAATGTAGCCACAGAGTTTGAAAATTTCTTCAGCGGCATTGCAGCGGAAACTACTAAAGCTCTCAGCTCATCCCCTAGTGCTGCAGAATCATTGCTGAAGCAATATGTTGAAGACTGTAAAATTAGTTTTGAATTTTCTTTTGTTGATGCATCAGAGATAATAAAAGTCTTTAAATCATTAAAAATTAAAAATACGTTAGACTTATGGGGACATTCTCTTAAAATTATTGCTTCAGTAATAAATGTTATTGCTCCATATTTAGCTGTAATATTTAACTGTTGTGTTTCAAATGGAGTATTTCCTGATCTAATGAAACTTAGTAAAGTTATACCTATATTTAAATCTGGAAGTTCTTCTGATCCCTCCAACTACCGACCTATTTCCGTTCTGCCTACCCTGGGTAAAATATTCGAAAAAGTTATATTGAATCAAATGTTACTACATTTTAACAAATTAGGATTATTCCATAATAAACAGTTTGGTTTTACAAGGGGTAGATCAACAGTCGATGCTGGTGTGGAATTATTGAAGAAAATTAATGAGTGTTGGAAGGATTCTCAAGATGCAATCGGTGTGTTTTGTGATTTGTCCAAAGCATTCGATTGCGTAAGCCACGATACGTTGGTCAGGAAACTGCGCCATTATGGAATTAGAAATA
>NJDD01001621.1:104637-160314 GCA_002245505.1 Calephelis nemesis
GTCACACAATCAAAACTTCAACACAAAACATCACAAAAATGTTTATTAATTTGCATTTAGAATCTTTTACAAAAATAATACGTATATTTTTTTCTAATCTGTAAATGTATTGTGTTGGGACAACTTATTTGTACAACTATCAGTGTTGGTATATTATGAAGCTTGTTGCTTATTTTACAAATTCTATATAACACATACACTTTCAAACCAAGTCCCTGCCCAGCTTGTCAGAGAAAAAATAACAAACAGAGTAAAAACTCAATATCGATGTATAAACAGCTACAAGTAAGATTACTATATCATTTATAGATTTATCCCCGTGTTGGTCCGGGCTTCTTAGCAGAATAGACCATCTGCCTTTTTTGCCAGGCAGCTCGTAAAAGGCGAACTTAGGCTTATCATCACTAACACCGTGACATCTGACTAGGTGGTAGAGTTTCGCAACGACTCGCCCGGATTGGTACCACCGCCTTACCTATTCCTGCCGCCATAACGTCATGACGTGTTCCGGTTCAGAGGGTAAGGTAGTCGGTAAATTTACTTTTGCTCGAGGTCTAACATCCTGACCTCAGGTTGGCAACGCACCATTACCATGTTTGGTGTCTCTGGGTGGCGTGAGTTTCTTACCATCAGGAAATCCGTCTGCTTGTTTGCCTTCCTATAACATAAAAAATACTATTTTTTGAATATTTATAACATGATCGTTTGACAGTTAAGTATGTAATAATTAAAATTTATAATTTAAGCGCAATAACGTTGCAAAAAATCATCCGATTTAAATAGTTAAGAACTCTAACACAAAAATTGAGTATTTTCTATGTCCTCGGAATCCCATTATCAGATTTAGACTTGGTGGCAACGATACCATCTCAACAACCACCAACACGGGGAAAATGTAACATTTAAAATTGATAGTTTACTAAGTTTTACTAGGTGGTAGAGTTCAGCAGCGACTCGCCCGGATAACGTCACGACGTTTTCCGGTTCGGAGGGTAAGGTAGCCGGTAAACTTACTTTTACTCGAGGCCTAACATCCCGGCCTCAGGTTGGCAACGCACCTTTACCACCTTTGGTGTCTCTAGGCGACGTGAGTTTCTTACCATCAGAAAATCCGTCTGCTTGTTTGCCTTCCAATATCATAAAAAAGACATGTAAGCATTAATAGTAAATTATGACATTTAAAAAAATAGACACACGTGTATAACATTAAGCTATTAATGAACGAAGCTTGCCATATCTTTGAAATTAAATTTAATTTCTATTTCCCTTCGTCGTCCCATCATCGATCAATCGTGTATCGGTTACCACAAATCTCTAGGTTTTATGAACTTTCATATGATGCAAAATAATAGTCACCTCTGTGGTCTAGCGGTTCAGTTGTTAGACTTGACTGTATGAGGTCCCGGGTTCGCATCCCGGGTCGGGCAACAGAAAGAAAATTGGGTTTTTCAATTTTGTAATAAAAAAAACATGTTGCTCGAGATAGCAAATGTGCTCGGTTGGCGATAGGCTTGCCACCTATTACATTGTGGATCTTTGTGTCTTCGGCTAGCCGTGGATGCCCTGGTTGTGTCTCTGCCAATCTCTTCGGGGATATGGGCGTGAAGATACTTTTTTTTAAATAAAGTAATCTATGAAGTTTTAAAACAGTAATTTTCATTTGAACAAAGGTCGTTTCGTACAATTTGGGACTCATTTCATCTTAATCGGTGAACGGAAGGAATTATTTTGTTATTTAGTTTTTTTTGTTAATTATTGGCGGAAGATGGTTCATAAGTAAAAAAATCAGTGTTCATAGTTAGTAACAGACAACTTGAGTCGAGTCAGCAGGTCTTGATTAATTTTCAAATCACTTTAAAGTGAAAATAACAAAATCAAAACACTTGACGTGAAATCTCTAGCGACGAACATATTCTAAAAAATTTAAAAGTGCGTAGAGCGACGCTCGACGCCGCGCGATTGCTCTTACCAAACTTTTACTTATTAATGTACTCTTTTGGCGCCGATTCAAAATGACTTTGATATACATTTTATACTTTAAAAACGTTTACATGGATGGTTGGATGTTGTAATATCATATGGTATGAAATTATGAGAACCTGATAGTATAAAAACTTTAACAGATGTAAAATAAGCCTTTATTTTGCTAATTCCGCGTAAGCAGTGTAACTTTTGTGGTAAATAATCCTCCAAATGACACAGATTGTGACAAGCCTAACTAACGCTCCCACCGCCTACCTCCGCGACCAGAACACGAATAAAGGAAAAGCTCGGGAAACAATATAAATTATCACGTTCTTCACATGTGACAATCCTACCTGAAGTTCCCACATCCCACCTCCACGACCAGATCACAAATGAGTTCGAACTCGGGAAACAAAACCACTTATCACGTCCTTCGCCAACTTTGTCGAAGAACTCACTACAGAGAACACCAAGTCGCACTCGACGTACATTTCACCTCGACACCGAGGAATCTTCAGGAAATCGACCGTACCGTACAATATGAGACGTAGACTCGTGTGTCGTTGCTTTTGTATTTTGTGTTTTCGTATTTACAGTTACACTGCTGACACGGAATTAGCAAAATAAAGGCTTATTTTAGATCTGTTATAACGGATTTCTGCAAAGTAACGCTTGATTTAATAAAATATAAAAACTTTAGCTAATCCTGTTTAAGTTTCGAATTTTTCAAAAGAATAGGCCAAGGGAGGTCTTGTCTTGATGACTAGGATTTTAGCACAGCCTTAAGTAAGCAAGATGAATACAAAAAACGATTGTACTGGTGTGCTTACTAACATTACTATCCCCGTGTTGGTCCGGGCTCCTTTGCAGAATAGACCATCTGCCTTCCTTGCCAGGTAGCTCGTAAAAGGCGAGCATAGGCTTACCGTCACTAACATCGTGACATCTGACTAGGTGGTAGAGTTTCGCAGCGACTCGCCCGGATTAGTACCACCGCCTTACCTATTCCTGCCGCCATAACGTCATGACGTGTTCTGGTTCGGAGGGTAAGGTAGCCGGTAAACTTACTTTTGCTCGAGGCCTAACATCCCGACCTCCGGTTGGCGACGCACCATTAACACCTTTGGTGTCTCTAGGCGGCGTGAATTTCTTACCATCAAGAAATCGGTCTGCTTGTTTGCCGTCCTATATTAAACAAAAAAAATTAAAATTGTGAGTATGTTCACGGGGGCTACCACAAGTAAGCTCTTAAAACAGTATTATTTCAATAATACCAATTGTCATCGGAGAAACACAACCTTATGACGTATATCATAAAGTTACTTATAAAGGCGGACATTCAGCAAGACGGAATAATACTGCTTTAAGCGTTCATCGTAGAGCCCCCCAGTTACCTTCAATTTTTAAAGTCTTGTTTCTGAGAATGCGTTTTCTTACCCAACCCAACCAACCTAAGTGATGGCTATGAAATGTAGCTTCTGTAACATACTTGATAAGAGTTTGGATGAGCTTGGCATGAGGATACCATGACCGTAGAATACAAGAATTTTAGAATTTTTTCAAGTTTGTTTAAAAGAGTTTCTGTAGCATCGAGAAAACATGAACCAGCATAATCAAGAATAGGAAAAATGAGAGTTTGAACGAGGGAGATTTTTGTTTTAATAGGGAGGAAATTGTTAAGAGATTGCAGTGAGTGAAAAATGAAAGAAATTTTCTTGCTAATGAAATTAAATTTGTCCTCCCAAGAAAGGTCTGAACTAAAAGTAACACCCAAGTTGGTAACATTAGGGTAAAGAGGGATTTGAGTACCGTTATAAACTATAGGGGGAAAGCTGGAGTAATCAATAGATTTAAGCATGTGCCTACTTCCTATGATAATCGCTTTGGATGATTAACTAGAAGCCCAAACGAATCAGAGCAAATTCCAGCTAAAATAGCGTTTAGATTATGCAAGGCTCCCATTACATCCATAACATCAAAGTGACGGTAAAGCTGTAAGTCATCAGCGTATAAACGAAAATTTGATGACATCACTGATGTTATAGTATTAACAAAAAGAGAAAAATTAAAGGGGACAGTACACAACCCTGCAAAACACCAGCGACGATCTCGCACCATCCAAATTAAGCGTCATTAATAGATATAAATTGTGCGTACACGTAGGTAGGAGCCAAACCAATTTAAAACTGGGGATGAAAAATTAAGAGCACTAAGGACCCCAATCAGCAAATCAAAATCCACTGAGTTAAACGCACTACTAAAATCCAACAAAACAAGTATGGTCAGAAATTTAGAATCGATTGCAAAACGAATGTCTTCAGAAACCTTAACAAGCGCTGTAACTGTACTGTGCCCCGGTCGACAACCGGACTGAAATGGACTTAGCAGATTGTTGTAGCGCAGAAAACAAGACAATTGCTGATGAACTATGTGCTCTAAAAACTTTAGATAGAAAAGGAAGTATAGAGATAGGGCGAAAGTCTGAAGGATGTAATGGATTGGATTATTGTCTATGCACTTAATAAGCGACTGTGGACACGACTGTGGAATATTCCGTCCCGTGATTGTGTTTACGTTCTTCATGTCGACCCCCATTACCTACTGACTCTTATTAACCCTGGCTAGCCTACTAATCTATACATTAATACGTGATGCCAAAACTTTGGACCCCTTTTTATAAAATTTGCGTGCAGGAGCATAACATTGCCACATTTATCGTTTATGTGTAGTAGAAGTGCATAATAATTTTCAATAATAATGCTCATAAAGTACATTAAATTAATAAATAAAACATTACCCACACTACCATGCATTTGACACACAAACAAATATATTGATGGTAACGGTAAAAGATCAGGATGGTGCACTAAAAAGATTGAAAACAAAGTAGTTGGTCTTGAGAAATTAAGGTGGCGGTCTTATCAACAAGATATTAAAATTTATTATGGTCGAATTTTGACAAACGGGCGACTACTACTACTACAAGTCTGTCTTAAATACACCATCTCTTTTGTTTTTGTATCATTTGAAAAAGATAGCATACATCTGATATAAGTTAAGTTTATAAACAGCAGAATCACCATTATTGAGGGCAAACTAAACAAACTAATAACTTTGAGAAGCAACTCAGTAAAATTCTCGCTCGAAAATAACTAGATACACAATAGAAATCGCGTTGTATCGTATTTGCTTGAGGAACAACTTGGAAGAGTTAGATAATAAAATAATATTTTATTTGTTTGTGTATAAAAATAATAATTTTATATTGTTTGAGATGTTTAGGTTTTTATATGATAATGGAAGTCAAACAAGCAGACGGATTTCCTGATGGTAAGAAATTCACGCCGCCTCGAGACACAAAAGGTGATAATGGTGATTGCCAACCTGAGGCCGGGATGTTAGGCCTCGAGCAAAAGTAACCGGTTACCTTACCCTCCGAACCGGCAATGGTGGCAGGAATAGGTAAGGCGGTGGTACCAATCCGGGCGAGTCGCTGCGAAACTCTATCACCTAGTATCCTCTATCTGAAAGTCTAGAACTTTCTAACGACAAAAGTGGCTAGATCTGACTGTTTTTCGTTTGTTGTATTGGTTAACTTTCTTACATTACATAATTCCTTATTGTGCACCAAATTCTGAGAAATTACAAATACATCAAAATAACATAAACTTAGAAGATACACAAAAGCGGCCTTATCGCCAAGTCAGCGATCTGTTCCACGCAACCCTCGAGTATGGAACAAGATTTAGCGAGATGTTGTGTAATGGTGGTCTTAAAAATATAAAAAATGCATCTAATACTAGATAAAATAAATCATCCAAAGTTTGAATTTAGAATAAGCAATAAAAATCAAATGCAACCTAAATTACAGTGAACGTACAAACAGACGCTTTAGCATATTTTTCCTCTTTCTGGATTTCTTTTTGGTATAAGATGATTTTGATTGAAAGAAAAACATACTTAGTGGTTTCATGATGCAAGGGCGAAGCTGTGAGTTTGTGCTAGTGTGTGAAAATCTCGCAAATTGCTAAAACATTTTGATTTATACATATAAAAAAAGTATTTTCACGCTCATATCCCCGAAGAGGTAGGCAAAGGCACAACCAGGGCACCCACGACCAGCCGAAGACACTAAGTCCCACAATGTGATAGGTGGCAAGCCTATCGCCAACCGGGCATATTTCCAATCCCTAGAAACATTTTTTTGTTAGAAAATTGGAAAAACCCAATTTTCCCGGGACCTCATACAGTCAAATCCAACACGAGGACCGCTAGACCACAGAGGCGAGGTTTTATATACGAGTATCTTGTCAAATATCTTATAATTCTGTCGAAGAGATCGCCTTTGACCTTTCAAATGCACATAATACTCCTGTAATAACCTTTTTCCGTACTCGTGATGAATAAGATAAAATTATGAGTAGAGCGCGCACACAAAACTGGATTCCTTATTTATAGGTACAGAAATATTTGATGTTAATGTTTATACTTTCAAGTTATAGGGTAAAATAAAATGTCACCCCTTTATATCGTAAATAAGATTCTTGTGCTATATTAATTTTGAAATACACACATACTACTGTTTAAATTATGCGCTTCTGCTTTACTCTTTTCACACTTCAGAAAAAATATGTTTTACTTTCGATTAAAAAAATCCCTTAAACCTTTATTACTTTGCAAACCTGCTATTCCAAAGTATTTTTGTTTTAATAAAATACTAATTTGCAGGTGCATGCTCCGACGGTGGTGTGCTGGCTACTGTAAAAAGGAAACTGTCTCTTCCGTTTCCGACAGCAGCGAAAAGCAAGATAACCAGCAGGTTAGTTCCTCGTTTTTTTATGCTATAGTAGAAAAAAAATCCTGGAGAGACCTAAGTGGATTTTGAAGCTAACAAGTTAGGCGCTGGTTTTAGAAAGAAGCCTTGTGCATCATTTCCGCAAATTAAAGGTATTGTTTTTTTGCAAATGAAACCTGACAGAACTTATAGAAAATGGAGATGGAAGCATATTAAGGTTTCTGTCTGTATACATTTTGCTTAAATAATCTTACTATCCCTCATGTTGTTGTCCGCAAATTAAAATAGAAGGGTTCATGATTAAAAGAATGTAGCAACTTGCCCGGGTATTTAACGCTTTGCCTGTTACTGCCGCCATGGCTCTGTCACTTTCCGGTCCGGAGGACACGGTAGCCGGTAGACTTGCACAACAGGCCTATAATCCGTGTGTCTATAGACTTTATTCGTCTCTTACCTGTTACATAAAAAAAAGATTTGCACAATATTTCAATATCCCAGCTGTAAAACAACTACGCACCTATAGCGTTATGGTGTCTACAGGTCACAGTTGTCTCCGAAGAGGTAGACAGAGCTACAACCAGGGCACCCACGACTAGCCGAAGACACTAAGAGTTCTACCATGTGATAGGTAACAAACCTATCGAGAACCGAATACAAATTCAATCCCGAAAATGTATGTTAGTAACCTAAGGAACTACAGTTTCCATTTTACGCCTTACCCGAAAATCGAACTCGAGACCTCAAGAAGTCAAATTCAACGTCATACCTGGAGGGAAAATTTGTTATACTTTTTTCTTATAATATTGGAAGGCAAACAAGCAGACGGATTTCCTGATGTTAAGAAATTCACGTCGCCTAGAGACACCAATGGTGGTAATTGTGCGTTGCCAACCTGAGGCCGGGATGTTAGGCCTCGAGTAAAAGTAAGTTTACCGGCTACCTTACCCTCCGAATCGGAACACGTCGTGATGTTATGGCGGCAGGAATAGATAAGGCGGTGGTACCAATCCGGGCGAGTCGCTGCAGAACTCTACCACCTAGTAAAACCTAGTAAACTATCTATCAATTTTAAATATTACATTTTCCCGGTGTTGGTCCGGGCTCCTGTGCAGAACAGACCATCTGCCTTCGCTACCACCAAGTCAGCTTCACGGTGTTAGTGACGGTGAGTATATGCTCGCCTTTTACGAGCTGTCTGGCAGGAAGGCAGATGGTCTATTCTGCGAAGGAGCCCGGATCAACACGGGGGAATTATCTCAAAACATTTGATTATAATTCATCCAAAAAAAAATTTTCATTAAAAGTTTACGAGGTTTGAATGGGTATAGGTATCCGTGTTATAACAAAGGAGAGCACGACTAACAGAGTTGTCGCAGTAATGACAGTGTTATGTATTTGGTCATATTCCGGCGAATAGGCAAGACGTCCATAATAAACCTAGCTCGTAAAAGGCGAGCATAGCCGGTAAACTTACTTTGCTCGAGGCCTAACATCCTGACACCCTGGCCTCAGGTTGGCAATGCAACATTACCGCCTTTGGTGTCTCTAGGCAGCTAGAATTTCTTACCATCAGGAAATACGTCTGCTTGTTTGCCTTCCAATATCATGAAAAAAATAACATCTCGGCCTCAGGGTAGTGACTCACCTGTATCATTTACCTATCTATAGACCACTGATGTCTTGTAAAGGATCCTCTGACGATGCCATACTCTTGTTTGCTGATTTATTAAACGAAAAGAAGCCGTTTAATTTAGTAACATTTACGTAGTTAGGTGGAATACTGTTAGTTATTATTAATTTTTGGATTTATGTAATGAAAAAGAAACAAGGAAAAATATTAGCATTGTAGTATTTTTCCTTATTTGTTGTTCATTATTTGAACGTACGGTATAGGTAATAAAATCCACTACAAAATTATAGCGCCTGTACGTAATTATTAGCAATGCCACCAGCGAGCGTTATGAAACCCGACCCTTCAATAAGAGTGTGCTTGGTGCCCTATTATACTGTTGTATAATATATGCATGTATATATATGTTAATAATTCTGGTTTACTGTTCCATAAATATTTGAATTTTTTGCATCTTAAAACAGAGAATTTGTGATACAAACATATAGACCATTACGTTAACACTTCCAAATTTAATAATGTGTTTCTAAATAAATAAACGTGTGTCTAAATAGCTAAGCACTTATTGTGCGTGTGTGTGTTAGCTACTTTGCATGAAGGTTGTATCGGGGGTTATTGAACATTTTTAATTTTAGTGTTATTTAGAGACAGTAATGTCTTTTTAAATTTTATCGGTTTTAAAAGAACAAAAAACCCAATTTAAATATTCAAACTGGTTACCATTTTTTGTAGTTTTTAAATGTAAAAAACTGAACTTTTATAGATTTGATATTTGTCAGACCGTATGTTACAACCATTTTGTTACGTAACTAATTAAACTACACAATTGTAACTTTGTAACTTAGTAGATAGAGGTATGTAATGCTATTTGGTATATAGAATTGAAATGGTTTTATACAAAAAAATACAGTTCTATACGTTTTTAATGAAAACTTTCAACTGGAATTGGATTGAACTGCTTTAAGTAGTATTTTTTTAAAAAAAGCAGTTCTTCAAAATATACTATATCATATTTTATTCAAAATATATTATATTTTATTCATAATATACTAGGTAAGATTAAAAAAGTATTCGGTCTATCACAGATCTATTCAATTTTAAAAATCAAATCTATCTACCTACATTATTACACTTTCCGCAAATGGAGCAAATTAAGCAACGTTTCGTCGTTAAATACCCCGTAAGAAGGGGCTATTACCGAAAACCATTCATAAAGATACGGCCAGTATATTAACGGATTCTGCTTTTATTCATCCGTCAAAAATGGATAGCAGAATTCAAGCGTGGCAGAGAAAGTATGAAAGATGAACCCGATCTGGAAAACCTTTGACGTTCAATACTGACGAAAATGTTAAAAAGTATTAATTTAACAATGGGAGACTGCAGATTAAAAATTAGAGAGATAGCCTAGATTATAAGCATCTCTTGTGGATGAACTAAAATGACTATAATAGTCAATGAATTGGGATTCCACAAATTGTCTAGTTCCACGACTGCTTTTAATTGAACAAAAAAGGACGCGACTGACTATTTCATGTTTGGCGTTATTTGAATTCGATGCAGATGGTTTTTTGAGTTGTTTTGTTACAATAGATAAAATATTAGTTCATTATTGTAACCAAGAAACAAAACAACAATGAAAACAGTGAAGAAGACCTGCTTCAGCACCCCCTCAAACAGACTAAGGCGATTTTGTCGGAAGGCAATAGTCGGAAATCATAATTACATCTTGAAAAGGGTCAGACTATAAACTTTGATTAATATTGTGTCTTACTACGTCGCTTACGAGAGGAAATAAAAGTAAAACATCCAGGAATGCTGAGAAGAAAAGTCCTGTTTTATCAAGATAACGCCCGTGTCCACACGTCTGTGCAATCAGTTGCTGAAATTCACAATGGTGACTTTGAACAATTACCGCATCCGCCTTATTCACCTGATCTGGCACCGTTAGACTGCTTTTTGTTCTCTAACCTAAAAGAACATTTAGGAGGTCAAAGACTTAAGACAAACGACGAGGTCAAAACAGCAGTAGGCGCATATTTTGACTCTAAGAAAGAACCTTTTTTTTTTCAAATGTTTAATGCTTTGAATGATAGATAGTAAAAGTGCGTCTAACTTGATGGTGATTAAGTAGAAAAATAAAAATATTATAAGTTATTTCGTATGTGTTTGTTTCCTTGGTTAGGCCGAACATACACCACCCTCATATTGCTATTCGCAATATTACATATCTGTAATCTATGCTTGCTACTTCTTAACCTTTCATGGTAGAATTCAACTCTCACTTGGCTAATTTTTATTTCAATAATATTTTATCCAGGTCAGGCTGGTTTAACATTTTTTACTTTTCACTCGACAATACTATAATAGTGAAATTTTGGCCACGATTGGAAGCTATCTGGCTGCAAAGGGGCTGGAAAAATTTACTTTTGAGAAAATTGATTTTTAAGCTATAAGCATATACATTTCAAGGATTTAATATATCTGGATACAAAACTTTAAAATATGGACCATTCCATTGCTTTAATTCATGGGAACATTTTGTACCTACCTTATATATTGTCAGGTTTTTGTATTGTATTTTATAGCCTGTTAATTATTTTCGCGGATAGTTTGGTCAATTGATAAGTAATTTATAAAAAAGACGTAGTAATTCACTTTTTATTTAAATTATCTACCACGTCCCCGGGTTGAGCCTCAGTTAAATACAACGCAAAATAAATAACAGCATTAACGTTGTTACCTTAACCGTTTTATAATATTAAATGGCTAAGTAATAAAACGAACTTATCTAAAACTTTTTTTTATAAAATAGACCTCAGAACATTTTTTCTAATGCATCTATTCGAGCTTAATTAAGTACCTTGTATTCATTGAAAACATTTATGTTACGTGAAGTCATATTTTTATACAGCATAAAGAAGTTAAAAGCTTTAAACGCTTAAATTCTAGATAAAAGGATTTACCTTTGTAACTTTATTTTCTCAACTGAGTTGGGTACAGTAAAATTACTTCAGGCTTAAATTACGGAAAATGAGACAATTTATAAAAATAATGGGACGCCTGTTTTAATTTATTAGCAATGTTGTAAAGCTTCGTAAACAAGTTGATTACATCTGCATCCTGCAAATTGGAACTTTATTTCGTATAAAATTATCTGTTTTGGTCCCGGGTGCCTTTGCAGGTTATAGGCCAATCGTTTCATTCGCTCATAGTTGCGTGCCTTAGTTTGTTTGTCGCTTACACCATAGTATCTTGATGGTTGATTAGTAAGAATTTAGCATTGATTTTACACCTATTCACCCGAATTGGTGCAACCACCTTATTATTACTTGCTGCAATAAAAGCGACTCTCACCAATGTAGCTTTTAGGTATGGAGTATAAATACCTATGGTTATATTGTAAACATAAACGCGAGAATTGGATATGTGCCCGGTTGGCGATAGACTTGCCACCTATTTATTACATTATGGGACTTAGTGACTTCGGCTAATCGTGGGTGCCCCGGTTGTACCTCTGCCCCCTGCTTCGGGGATACGCGTGTGAAGACACTTTTTCTTCAACTTTCTAGCTTCACGTTGACAAAAAATTATTATCACTTTACGGTATCTATAGTTGTAGATTATTTCTCTATCACATAAAGGTTCAGGGTGTTTTGTCCAATGTAATAAACTGTAATAATAAAGTTAATACATATTACAATAATTAATATATATTGACTAACACCCATAACACAAGCTTAAAATTTGGAAATTTTCCGATTAGATGCAATTTAGGGTATTTGTCTAAGGACATTTAAATATTTTTGCATATTTATTCACAAAAGTCAATCGCTGTTCCTTGATCGCCAAAACTTGAAAACGACAGGATCAATTTGAGTCTTCTTTTTAACTTCTTTTTAACTCTAAATAAAATAAAATCGCCTTTGTGGTCTAGCGGTTCAGCTGTTGGACTAGACTGCATGAGGTCCCGGGTTCAAATGCCGGGTCGGAAAACAAAAAGAAAATTGGGTTTTTCCAAGTTTCTAATAGAAAAAAGGTTGCTCGGGATAGGATATGTGCCCGGTTGGCGATAGGCTTGCCACCTATTACATTGTGGGACTTAGTATTTTCGGCTAGACGTGGGTGCCCAGGTTGTATCTCTGCTTACCTCTTCGGGGCGTGAAGTTACTCCTTTTTTTAAACACTAGAAGAACCGAAGGCAATGGTGGTAAATTTGTTACGTACTACCTAATTTTTAATTTATCGCCATCTTCTTTCCACGAAAGTACCTAATAGAAAGCGATTAAAATCTTCTAGTGCTGTGAAATTAGTCTGCACTGGACATTACTATAGACGTTTAATCCATCACTTGGAAAACGTTAATTAAAAACATCGCAATTTGAAATGTCCCAATTAATATGACACGTCCAAAATGTTCCATCTCTTTTGTTCTTGTTTTATTTGAAAAAGATAGCATGCACCTAAAATAGGTTTAGTTTGTGAACGACAGAATCGCCACCGATAGCTTGATTTAAAAGTTGAAGTTGATAAAAACTGGAGTGATTTTAGTAAATCTTTAGTGGTCTTATTAGGTGAAGAATGCTTACTTCCTCCATATTCGTTGTAATTTCCATACGAACACGCCGGTTTTGGAGACTTGGCATTAAGACATGTATCAATTTATCTAATGTTCTGAAAGCCAAAGCGTAGTTATAATTACTGTAATTTATATTCATTAAGCCTTTGTGAGTTTGTTATTTTCCTAAACGTCACATTTTTTTTTTGCGCTAGAAAAGTATATTAGTGTTAACTCACAAATAAGGTTTATTTAAAAACAAAAAAACGTATATGTTTCACTAATATGAATATTATTTTTATGAGATTGGTAAGGAAACAAACAGATAACCTACACTCTTAGTAGAGATAAAAGACGGTTTGAGTGAATTTATTCCGAGGAAGGTTAAGGGCTACTTTTTGTCTAGTTCATTTAAGTGATTAAGCCTATTTTTCAATAATAATTTGTTTAAGATAAAAGTTTTAGAAAGATCTTAAATGTACACAACTGATATAAGTAAATACTTAAAACAAAGTGCAAAAGGCAAGCTTATTTCTAATAAAATAAATTTCTTCCATCAACCCGTAATATTATATACTTGCTATTACATACTTACCTACTATTTAATAAAAATAAACTCATAACCTAAAAAAATAATACAAATTAGCAACACTAAACTTAACAAATACATAAAATAAATTAGTATTAACGTATTGAGAGTCTAAACTATGGTAAGAAAATAATCTTTTAGCTGTTTTGTAGCTGTTATAGTTTATTCAGATAACTTTTAGTGAATTATTACATAATTTCACTATTGTGGTAGGTTTAACATTCATAGGTTGTTATAGATCTTCTTTTAAATTACTAAGAAATCTCGCTCTTCAAAACTCACGTCCTACCGGATCCACCGGATCCAATAACCGCGGCAAACGCGAGCCTCCCTCCCAACCTCACAGAACACTACACTACACCGTGGCAGCCGGTCTCGGCGACGAAGACCTCTCTTGCGCCCAGCGCCTAACGCCGAGCGACGAGCTGCCACTACTTCTTCAAGTCCACCCAGTAACCAGAACGCAGCACCAAGTCGAGGTACGGTCTCCCGGGAGACAGCCCTTGTTGCTGGCGTTGTAGCGAACAATCCAATCCATCTAAATAATGATGTCTCAGCACTCTGCTCGGCCCACAAAGCCCGGTGAAGTTGTAAAAACCGCGAGGTTGGCAACACATTAGTCATTCCAAAAAAAATCTTCGCAACTATAAATTTATGTTTTAAAATAAGATTGTTATGAAGTACTTTATTATTAGGACTTTATATTATTCTGAAGCACAAACTTCACATTATTATAATTTTTTTTTAAACGCAAAATTTAAATTTCTTTCACCGGACCTTCGCAGTGGAGCTGTGATTCCGACCCGGATATGGCATAAATCAATGTTGACGAGCATAAGTAGGTATATACATGATAAATGTATAGCTTGTATGACCCATGGGAATTGTTTCTAATACTGAGTGAATGCTGGCAACACATATTTCGATTTTCTATTTATTTGGAACTGGTACCATCGACTTACCTGTTGCTATATTGTGTTCTGCGTTGTAGGGTGGGGTAGCTAAACTGATTTAAAAAAAGGCTTACTGTAGCTGACAGGTAATTAGAGGAGTCGGGGTCATCATGTTATTGTCTATTTGATGCGTAGATGCCATTTGAAATTCTCACCAGCAAGTATCTCTGCTGGTTGGCCATTTTTTACGATATTGGAAGGCAAACAAGGGGACGGATTTACGGATGGTAAAAATATCACGTCACCTAGAGACACTATAAGTGGTAAGGGTGTGTTGGTTGGTGCGGGATGTAGGCCTCGAGGAAAAGTAAGTTTACCGGCTACCTTACCCTTCGAACGGAAACACGTAATCGGCAGGCGCTGACGTTATAGCGGCAGGAATAGGCAAGGTTGTGGTACCAATCCGGGCGAGTCGCTGCGAAACTCTACCACCTAATCATAATATTAAAATATACCATCAAAGTGTAGAATAATCCTTTCTTTACCTTTTTCTGTACTTGAGTGAAACAGTATCTCATCAGTATAATTCATATAAAAAGTTGTAATTCACTTCAAAAGAAATTCCGAAACACTAACAGCCAATTATAAAATTCACGCGTTCATTTCGCAAGTACAATGTAACAGAACTATACCTATCTATAAATAGGTACCACGCTTTCCAGTGGTATAGGTACCCTAAATGTACTTTCCTCTGAACCGGCTCACGCACACACGCATACGTGTTACGTACACAGAAGGGCAAAGGGAAATTTCGGCAAAAGGCGTGTCATTATTCATTTAAAAGAAGTAGGTGCGTAATTGTCAATATTAAAAAAGTAAGTATCTCCATGCCTAATTCCCTGAAGGTACAACCAGAATCCAGAGGTACAACCCTCCCTCGATTAGCCAAAGGCAGGGCAAATGATCAGTTTCCAAAACGCCAATTTTAATTTGCGGTTTATCTCTTAATCTTAGAATAAAATTTACTGATGTTTCGGAAACTGACTGTTGGTCTCATAATATGATAAATTTCTTACCAGACTCATATCAAAATCAGAATCATATATTAATCATTCGAAAGAAATAGCTGAATTATTGCAATTGTTCCCTTTTAAATTGGCATAAAAACAACTTGAAGTGTAATTAGTCAGTTGCATTAGGCGAAGATTTTTTGAAACAATATGGCTGAATGGGTATTATCAGATTCTCATTTCTAGTGCACGAAGTTAGGATACCGCTAAATTTAATTGAATTATATGTACTTACTTTTGCATTCGTGAGAAACTTGCTTAAAATATATGTTAATTATAAACATACACATTCAAATTAATTTGAACGTCATCATTGCGTGTTACGTTAACGCAAAAATTAAAAAAAAAATGATTGTTAACAAAATACTTATTTGATGCTAGATTTTTTACCATCTTCAACTGTCCTGGGAGTTTTGGCGCCATCGAGATAAAAGATGGTCAAAGATTTTTCATAATAATTGAATTTCGTGTTTATATTGAGTGAAATTAGTCAATTTGGTGACATTTTGTACAATTTTGTTCAGTGAAAGTTCACAAATTAAATAATCATGAAAAAATTAGCGTATCGTGTATTGTCTCGTTGCCGTAAAATCTCACTGCAATATAAGCTTGAGTAATAAGGCCACCGCTTTTCCCAAGACCCTGACATGACTTATTGACGAGTGATGACTAATTAAATAATTGAATTCCGATTTTGGTAAATTTGCATTAGGCAAAATGCTAAATGTGAATGCCAAAACGTCTTTACGTTTTGGCATTAAGGAAGTGTCCTGGAATTATTAACATCCTATTCTAATACATAAGCTCAGATTGTTTTCCTACCTACTACGACAATGCAGTATGTTACATGAGTTTGTATTTTTTTAAACCTGATCCCGTCAGATGGTGGTATTTTAGCTAAATAACATAGAGGTTGTATTGGGGGTTATTGAAATGTTTAATTTTAGGATTATTTAACACAACTTTAATATGTTTAGTTCCATGCCGTTTTGACAGCTTTACATATATATAGTTTGCACTGTATTGTAGCGAACGTACAATAATGTGCTAATATTGTAAGTTTGGCGCTGAGTTTCGCGAGCGTGTTGCGGTCATGTTTGTGTGTAGAGGTTTGGGAGAATCATTATTTATAAGTACTAGAGATATCGTACTCCTTACATGTTTCTTTTTGGTACAGTCATCGGCAATAACCTCTGAGATACTTCATTTTTATTGTGATACTAGCTGACCCGGCAGACGTTGTTCTGCTACTTTTTTAGGGTGATTTTCGTAAAAAAAATGTAGTGCGTTACCCTTGTCACTTGTATGAAAAATAGATGTTGGTCGATTCTCAGACCTGCTTAATATGCTCACAAAATTTTATGAGAATCGGTGGAGCCGTTTCGGAGGAGTTCAATCACGCACACCGTGACACGAGAATTTTATCTATAGTAGACTTCGCTCTTGTAAGATATATACATTGCCCAAGCTGTATAAAAATTGAGGATGATAAAAGTACGTTAACATGAATGTTAATATGAAGCATGGGTGTTAAGGTTCTTGCGTGAGTAATTGACGACTTACGTGAGAGCTGACGTTCTGACGACAGGAATTAACCTAAAGGTGAGTATAGACTTCAGCGTTTTCTCGAGCATTTCTGTGTAATGTTCGCAAACGTTCTTACATACCATTCGTAATGACGATAAAGATACAGATAAAAAGTTAGTTTCCAAAGCCATTATATGTAATGTAACGTTTCTGCCGATACCATTGAGTACGTTTGTATAGTGTTGGTCCGGGCTCCTTTGCAGTATAGATCATCTGCCTTCCTGCCAGGCAGCTCGCAAAAGGCGATAATAGCTTTACTGTCACTAACACCGTGACATCTGACTAGGTGGTAGAATTTCGCAGCGACACGCCCGGATTGGTACCACCGCCATACCTATTCTTGCCGCCATAATGTCAGTGCTTGTCGTTGACGTGTTCCGGTTCGGAAGTAAGGTAGCCCGTAAACTTAATTTTGCTCGAGGCCTCAGGTTGACAACGCACCATTACCACCTTTGGTGCCTCTTGGCGGCGCGAATTTCTTACCATCAGGAAGTCCGTCTGCTTGTTTCACTTCAAATATCATCAAAAAAACCTTGGTAAAAACTTTGTTTGAAATAAATCAAAATTTGGATTAAATCTACGTTCCACACGGATGCAAACCAATGTTTTAATCCATGTGGAATCCCTTTTAGACTTTTTTAAATCGACTAAACCGAACTCGTGTAAAAAAGTTGTTAGGAAGAGATTAAGTGTAGATTAAAATTGATTCGCGTTTCGGAAACTGGACATAGGACATGTAATTATAATATTATAAATGCAAAATTCTGTCTGTAAGTTTGTCTGTCTGTTGCTTTTTCACGGTCAAACCAGTGAACTAATTTTGATGGAAATTGATATGTTGTATATATTAATACGTGATGTCAAAACTTTGGACCCCCTTTTACGAAAATTGCGCGGACGCAGGAGCATACAATTTGGCACACTTATAGTATAGTTATATATGTGAGTTAAAGCAGTTCAACCCCCGAAGGACCATAAGCGAGGATGAAAGTTTGTATGAAAATAGTAACTATTCTATGCTGACGAAGTCGCGGACGAACAGCTCGTACTAGTGTAAATGTGTATATAGAGACAAATCCAGACTTATCAGATAATAGCCATCAACACATTAAATATCCCGCAAGAGTTTTCCAATGTCCGATAAATCCCGCCAATCCCGGAATTAATAACCCTCGTGACTAATTACTTCTGTCTGTGCCCTTACGCCACGCTAATGTGGAACTGGATAACAAATGCTGACATTAATGATATGTTTACAATTGTTACCAGTATCGTCTCTGTGGTCTTGCGGTCCGGGTGTTGGACTTGACTGCATGAGGTCTCAGGTTCGAATGCCGGGTCGGCCAGCAAAAATCAAATTGGATTTTTCTAATTTTCTAATTAAAAAAAATGTTGGTCGGGATTGGAAATATTCCCGGTTGGCGATAGGCTTGCCACCTATCACATTATGGGACTTAGTGTCTTCGGCTAGTCGTGGGTGCCCTGTTTGTGCCTCTGCCTACCTCTTCGGGGATATAGGCGTGAAGATACTTTTTTTTTGTTATACCAGTAATTGCTTATTATATGCCGTATTACCGAAAAAATGACAATCAGTGGTTGAAACGATATTGCTATTTGTGAAATAACATCGAATTATCTAAACATTCGTACGTTTTTGACTATTTATCATCGAATTATTTAATGATTCGTACGTTTTTGTCTATTTATCATCGAATTATTTAATTACTTGTACGTTTTTGTCTATTTGTCATCGAATTATTTAATTATTTGTATGTTTTTGTCTATTCGTCATCGAATTATGTAAGTATCCTTACGTTTTTGTCTATTTATCATCGAATTATTTAAGAATTCGTACGTTTTTGTTAGTTATATGTCAAATAAATTATTATCCCCATGTTGATCCGGGATCAGGGTCATGTTGATCGTATTCGCATAGGTTATCAGCCTATCTATCAGACTGCTCAACTATCAGAGGTTAAATGGAACATCACCAGACCATCTGCTACTTTCACATTTTGTTCCGGTACCCCCGTCCACAGGACCTCGATCAATCAATCTATCAATCAACATTTTTATTGTAATAATCTATGCATATGTAATCTCTAGGTATGTATCCATATTTCACAGTTGTCTTTTATCATCAGAAGGACCGTATGCTTGTTCGATGTCTTACCACATAAGAATATAGGAATTATCATACAAGACGGCTCACGATTTTTACATTGTTAGGATTTGCGATATAAATAACATATTTTTTTTAAAAAGTCAGGCAAATGCTTTGCAACCAGGCAGCTAGTAAAAGGCGAGCTTCGCATCGGTTCGTATGCAATTAATATTGTAATAAAGGCAAGGTGGTAATTCTTTACGAGTACTAACCCGAATTGCTACCACTATGTTGACGTTTGGCGCTGTCGATTTTCTTTTTGGACTGTAAGGTTACTAGTAAATTTCATATTTAAGAGGTCTTACATCTCAGATTTTATTTAGCAAAGTTGAATTGAGAACGTACGTAAGAGTCTACACGCTCATATCCCCGGAGAGGTAGGCGGAGCTACAGCCAGGACACCTGCGACTAGCCGAAGATACTAAGATAGGTGGCAAACCTATCTCCAACCGGGTACATATTTAATCCCGAAAATTTATATTAGAAAATTGTAAAATCTTATAAATCTCATTCTCTATTTGTTGCCTTACCCGTAAATCAACCCCGGGACCTCCTGAAGTCAAGTCCTACAACCGGACGGCTAGATCACTGAAGCGATTAACGGCAAATATTAATAACCTATCTACAGATAGAGATAGATCAACTAAGGATTTGTTGATAAGATATTTTTGGTAATTTTTAAAAATCAGCAGTGGTTGCCTTGCCACTGATCTACAATAACAGGCATTGTGTCTTATCTTAGTTGGGTTTTTAATGTTGGCCGTAAAATATCTTTCGATTCAAATAAAATATTGCCTATGTGTGACTTGCTTGGGTTTTCAAATATATTGATACCAAATTAAACCAAGAAAGCGTATGAGACAAACTTTCGCTACGATAATATTAGACAAGAATAAAACACATGCAATATTATTATCACTAATATCCTCCTCCTACATATATTAACGGCTTGCGGGCTAAACCGCTGGCTTCAAGCTATATAATACAAAATTACACCGATTTTGAGTGTTTCAAAAATCAAATTTAGTTTAATAGAAAATATATGGATCCCAAACTTAAAGTTGCTTACTCATATAAAAGTTAAAAGTCTTAAAAGCACTACCTAGCTTTCGCTTAATTTTCCTCTATTCCCCCTGAATAATGAAATAAGTATACGTTATTATTATGTAGTTGATTATAATATATCATAGACCTCCATATGTACTTTAATGTGTAATAATCCTTATCATATAATTAATGTTCTGCAACAGTAGTTTCTAATCAATCCCGCTATTCCCGGAACTGATATAATTTGTATTAACAGCCTATCTCTATTACCAGGACATACAGAGATAATTAAGTTATATGAAATCAAAGACGACAAAGTATGAAACTATTTTTTTGTTAAATAAACCTTATATTTAATCAGATCTTTAGGTATGTGTAACAAATAGCTCGAGTATAAGAGTCCAGCACTCATTTTCTACAATGACTAGTAGCAGAAGTAGTAGTCGGTCCGGGTTCCTTTGCAGAATACTCGTAGACCATCTATCTGCCTTCCTGGTAGGCAGCTCGTAAAAGGCGAACTTAGGCTTACTGTCACTAGCACTGTGACATCTGACTAGGTGGTAGAGTTTCGCAGCGACTTATCCGGATTGGTACTACCGTCTTATCTTTTCCTGCCGCCATAACGTCATGACGTGTTCCGGTTTGGAGGGTAAATAAGCCGGTAAACATATTTTTGATCGAGGCCTAACATCCCGGCCTCAGTTTGGCAACGCACCTACCACCTTTGGTGTTTATATGTGGCGTGAATTTCTTACCATCAGGAAATCCGTCTCCTTGTTTGCCTTCCAATATCATAAAAAAAGCTATAATTGTAAAAATTGAAGAGCTTAAATTCAACTTGAGATAATAAAACTATAAGATTAAAAATTTTAAAAACCCCCGAGACAAGAGTTTAATTTTCCTTTTAAAAGTAAAAAAATTGGTTAATTTATTTGTATTGGTTAATTACCTCAACGTTTACTGATTTTCATAAAAAAAAACACACACGCACTTATACAACCTTTAATACAATAAAACGAAATTGAAATAACTACTGTTCGGGAGTTATGATGTCACAGACAGACAGACACGTTAAACTTATAACACCCCTCTTTTTGCGTCGGGAGTTAAAAACATTAATGCTCGAAATCCAAAATCTAAATTAGTCGTCGAGATTGGTTTTGAGTTTTTAATATTTCAATTATTAAACCCATTGTGACAAAGTGGTGTTATGATAGTATTTTTTCATACTAATGTTTTGTATCCCCGTGTTGGTTCAGGTCCGCCGAGTAGAATAGACCTTCTGCCTCTCTGCCAGGTAGCTAGTAGTAGTCGATTACAGATTAAAGTATGGGTAATTACTGACAAGACTTGTCCGGTTTTTCCACCGTATTACCTACTCCTGCCGCCATACCGACTCTGATATATTCTGGTCTGAAGATAGGGTAGCCTAGTAGCCTAGTAGACTTGTATAATAATATGCATTTCAGCCCGGCTTCAGTACTAGGTTAAATGAGTAATTATATGATACTAGCGGCCCGGAACGTACTTCGCTACGTAAGGATATGACCGCACGAATGACGTAACACAACAAAACAAAACAAAACAAAACAAAAAAAACAACTGTATAAAGTTTCAATATGACACAATCCCCACTAAAAAAATAATGCGCTATTTATTTAATTTACGTGTGTATGTTGAATTTATGTAATTTATATATTACAAAAATATGATAAATATATAACCGCTCTACTGATTTTATGCAAACTTCACATAAACTCACCTAAATATTTGGTTTGGACAGATGAGCCAGTTCTTGAAAAGTAGCATTGCTTTTTATATATATATATGAGTTTAAACTATTTGGAATAAATTTCAAACATAATTGAATAATAAAGCAAGTTTATTGCTTTAAAGAACGAGCTAGAAAAATAATAAGCGATATCCAAGCATTTCATCGGAAAATAAACTGCAAGTGAGTTCTCGGTATTGCAATTAACGCTTTGTTCCAGGTTTACCAAGTGCAAGCTAAGTTAAAACGATTCGCCACTCGATTTCCGGCTTTATTACAAAAGAAACTTGGCTTTTTATGTTTGTGAAAAGCCACTTTGTTGGCCTAACGGTAGATCTGGTTTGGAAAGCTATGTATCGATGTGTGGCACATGATGTATGTCCTTTAAGGAGGTTAGCTTTTTGTAATAATTAGAAACTCAACTTTTAAAATGGTGTTGTTTTTTTCGAATTTTAAGAGTTTTTTTAAGTGTACTTTGCTCGCGGCCTGACGTCCTGACCTCAGGTTTACAACGCACCATTTCTACCTTTGGTGTCTCTAGGCGGCATGAATTTCTTATCATCAGGAAATCCGTCTGTTTGTTTGCCTCCCAATATCATAAAAAAATCGGAAATTCTTAGAAATCGGTGTATTGCTTCTAGGTATAGGAAGCATCTGTTTTTTTTAGTTAAATCTTTAAAACGTGTGTATGTATATCTAGTAGGTATAATTACTGTGACAAAGTTATGAATTTAGCTGCTTTGTATTTTCTCATAGTGCCATGACAAAGCCATATTATTGCAATTACAAATACTTACCTATAAATTAAATAAGCTTTTGATTTTTGGCTGATTTCTTTTGTCTAGTGTTAGATGAATAATTATAATTTTTAATAGCACCATTACACAGTATCTGGTTAAATCTTATTCCACACTTTAGGGTTGCCTGATAGAGATACTTGGCGATAAGCACGCCTGAGTGTATCTTATACTTAATTTTTTTATGTATTTGAAATTTCTCAATATTTAAATTATTTAAAAAAGTCTGATTATTAAAATTATTGGAATATTCAAGTAGTGTAGTCTGACAATGTTTTTCCTGGATTATTATCACCGCCTTCCTTTTATATTATTTATATTGTAAATCAGCGAAACAGCACCCGTCTCTCCTGTTGGTAGAAGATAACAGTGGCCTGTAGACTCGTTATAGGACACAGGACCTAGGCCTAAGTAAGTCCAACGGCTGCCCTCGGACTGGCACACCACGATTTCAAACGCTGTCTTTATGACAGTAGGGCAAGGTAAGGTTGAGTATTTCCCATAGATAATAGGCTTTACTATAATGTAAAAAATATCGCTTGTGTAGTCTAACGGTCCGATGTTTCAAATCCGGGATGTGGCAAGTCAGAAATGTATTTTTTCAAAAAAAGTGAAGTATCTTCACGTTCATATCTCCGTAGAGGTAGGCAGAGGCGTAACCAGGGCAGCCACGAGTAGCCGAAGACACTAAGTCCAACAATGTGATAGGTGGCAAGCCTATTGCCAACAATGTGATAGGTGGCAACCGGGCACACATCCAGTCCCGAGCAACGTTTTTTATTAAAATTGAAAAAACCCAATTTTTTTTGTTGCTTCACCCGGGGTTCGAACCCGGGACCTCAATCAGTCAAGTCTAGTCTAGAATAAAAAGACGTTGATCCACATCGGATAACCTCGCTTAGCGACAGGCTTGCCACCTATCACATCGTGGAACTTGGTATCTTCAGCTAGTAATAACGTTGTATTTCTACCTATCTCGTCGACGATGCATGGAGTTTTAAAAACATTTAAGGAACTTTTTTTATCTTATTTATTACAGTCATGCGTTTGATTCATGGCAACCTATTACGGCGCGTTTCGCGGAACGGGGCGTAGTTGCTTTCTCTTAGCCTCTGGTGCAAAAACATTCTATCTAAATAACTGGCAACCTTTATGCTCTGGCATTCAACTGCACTCAAGATTATTCATTAAAGTCGAACGCCGTTGTATTTTATGATCTCCGTGGCCGAAAATTGCCTAACCTTGCCTTTTATCTGACTTTTTAGTAAAGAGTGTTATGTATGAGTATGAGTGCTGCCTTCCTGCCAGGCAGCTCGTAAAAGAAGAGCATAGACCTATCGTCACTAACACTGTGACATCCTACTGGGTGGTACAGTTTCGTAGTGACTCGCCCGGATTGGTACCACAGCTTTGCCTATACCTGCCGCCATAATGTCAGTGCTTGCCGTTGACGTATTTCGGTTTGGAGGGTAAGGTAGCCGGTAAACTTACTTTTGCTCGAGGCCTAACATCTAGCCCTCAGGTGGGCAACGCACCATTACCACTTTTGGTGTCTCTAGGCGGCGTGAATTTCTTACCATCAGTAAATCCGCCTGCTTGTTCGCCTTCCAACCTTATAAAAAAATGTGTTTCACGTGTATATATACATGGAGGTTATAACGTTCCCTGTTATATGGTTACGTTTTTCAAATTATCCTTCATTACAGACCTTTGGGGGTTGATTTTAAAAAAAAGCTGTGTTTGAATTTGTTTCTTTAACTATGTGAATATGAGATTTCATCAAAACCGGTCTAGACATGAAAACGTAGCAGATAGTGAAACGAAATATTTTTTTTTAAACATAAATTAGAAAGTGTGTATTCATTCCGGTATAAGTATAAGCACTTTTACGTATTACTATCGTTGATAAGAAGCTCGGCCTGCCGGCTCTCTGTGAGCTAGCTTTATGATCCTGGCTGATGATGATGATGATGATGATGAGGCAAAACAAAAATCATGTAGAATGCAGGTTATAATTCGGCGATAACATAAAGTTTTTTTTTTGTGTAGCATTAAAGATGAACTAGGTGATTAAAATAGAAATATAACTGCAAATTTCTTCAATACTTTGATGAAGAAGTTTCACTTTAGTAAAGTTACACCCAGAATTAAATATTATTTACTCTTGTGGTTAGACTTATCCGAGTAATGTATCCTACGACGTAATACTAAAATAATCTTAAAATGTGCTAAAAGATACTTTATATTTATTTATTACTCTACTCATATTAAATATAACAAGCATCCTAAAACAATATTTTTGTTGAGACAGTCAAAGGTTACTTAGTTAGTTTTGGTGACAGCTTAAAAATACAGATGGTGTTTTGTAATAAACTAGCTTTTGTCCTTCGAACGCGTTAAATAAGGTAGTTTTTAATTAAGTTCTTAGAGATTAAAATGGTCACTGTCAATCAACTTTAGCAGACAATATATTATGCTATCACAGACTTTTTTGTAGGCCTTTTACATTGAAAATCATAATGAAATCTATTTATTTGCGGAATATGTGTGTTTAAAAGTTTTTACAGAATACTTATTCGTACCAACATATTCTACCACATTCTGGTGTGCAAATATCTAACTTACTTAAATATATTCTCTTTGGTCGAGTGGCTAGCGTACACGCCTAACTACATTGACCAATAGCGAGGCTCGGGTTCGATTCCCGACGGGGGCAGGCATTTGTGTGATGAACATTTAGATGTCTGCATTTCCGGGTCTGGATGTTTATTAAATTTATTCTGTTACATATTTAAGTATTTCTACGTATTAGTATCGTTGACTTACACCCATAACACAAGCATATAATTTGCTTACTTTGGGGTTAAGTTCAATTTGTGTATCTTGTCCTGAGATATTTATTATTATAATTTATTGTTATTATATATTGTAGTTTTTAATTATGTTTTTTATATATTTTTACATATGAATTCGTTAAAATATATTTACAACGCCATATTGCAAAACAGAGAAAACATATCCATGATAAGCTAATATAGATGCTTTTAAGCCTGCCACTTCTCTAATTCTTCTCAAAACATAAACAAACCTATCAATTCTAATACAATTTCAATTACATTATTTTGATGTATCTCAAACGGTTTAGCCATCGCATGCAATGTAAGCAACTGAAAATTTTTTCACGGTTTCGTAACAAAATATGAAATTTCGTCTACTTTTGAAACACTTAATTAGATTATGTTGTTTTCATAAATTAAATTAGCATAAAGAATGTAAAGCTAAACAGATTTGTCAGGATCGTGAGGTCCGGCACTCGATACTCTCTGCCCACCCCGTAAGGGAGTTGGCGTGAAGATATGTATGTATGT
Source organism: Calephelis nemesis (assembly GCA_002245505.1). Lineage (NCBI taxonomy): Eukaryota > Metazoa > Arthropoda > Insecta > Lepidoptera > Riodinidae > Calephelis > Calephelis nemesis. The sequence goes on from NJDD01001621.1 coordinate 130,872, forward strand.
ATGTGTAAAGTAGCATACATTATTTAAACAACATCAAAATCCGTTGTGTAGTTTTAATGTCCCTATGTATGCTTAAATCTCTACGCATACCTACATGGAGACAGGCAGCGGAAAGCTACTTTGATTTATACGATATGGTGACAATCTTATTTACCGTTACATTAAAAAATACACATAAATTTGTTGAGAAAATCAATAAATAGTTTTAAATTTGAGCTTACCTGCTTTCACCGCTAATAGGAATTCCTCCGTGTATTGGATAAGTTCCCCGCGGACTGCTCGTAATTATGTCGTAATGCCTTCCATTAGTTCTTGAGGTCACTACCTATAGGTACGTCTTATATAGATACTAGTTTCCGCCCGCGACTTTGGCGGTAACAACGGAAAACATTAATGGATGGCAGATTATATAAAATAAATTGTAGCATTTATATATTTATTCGTTATTGCCACCATAACGTTCAATGCTTGTCGTTGAAGTGTTCCGGTTCGGAGGGTAAGGTAGCCGGTTAACTTACTTTTGTTCGAGGCCTAACGTCCCGGCCTCAGGTTGGCAACGCACCATTACCACCTTTGTTGTCTCTAGGCGGCGTTAATTTCTTACTATCAGGAAATCTGTCTGCTTGTTCGCCTTCCAACCTTATAAAAAAATGTGTTTCACGTGTATATATACATGGAGGTTATAACGTTCCCTGTTATATGGTTACGTTTTTCAAATTATCCTTCATTACAGACCTTTGGGGGTTGATTTTAAAAAAAAGCTGTGTTTGAATTTGTTTCTTTAACTATGTGAATATGAGATTTCATCAAAACCGGTCTAGACATGAAAACGTAGCAGATAGTGAAACGAAATATTTTTTTTTAAACATAAATTAGAAAGTGTGTAGAAAGGCAAACCTTTCATTATCATAAAAAAAACAGATTTGTAAACTATATACCAATGAAGTTTTATACAAAAACGTTTGGCAGTTTTTGCATTACAGAGGAGCAAACATCCATACATCCATCTTCGTATACTTTTACATTTTACGTCTAGTAGGTTTGCCTACATAGGTAATCGATTCTTGTGACAAGTGAGACAAGCTGTCGTGAGGTTTGCCACTCGATATTCTCTGCCTTACCCGTAAGGGACTTGGCGTGAAGATATGTATATGGCAAGTCTATGTGATTTTAAAGTCCTATGGATAATAAACTAAACGTGCGGCTTAAGTGCAGATGAATCCACGAGAAACAGTTAGTGTTTTTCGTAACCTTTATAAATATCAATAAATAGTGGATATTAAACATAATAGCTTTCACCGCAGGGTACATTATTCAGGGTATGTTATTCTCAATATGTAGGTAATTTTGAGATGATAATTTCTCAATATTTTGTGATGGCTTTTATTATTTTGAGAAACGATTTTTTATTATTGGAAGGAACAAGATGGATTTTTTTATGATATTGGAAAGCAAACAAGCAGACGGATTTCCTGATGGTAAGAAATTCACGCCGCCTGAAGACACCAAAGGTGGTAATGGTGCGTTGCCAACCTGAGGCCGGGATGTTAGGTCTCGAGCAAAAGTAAGTTTACCGGCTACCTTACCTTCCAAACCAGAACATGTCATGACGTTATGGTAATGCGGTGGTACCAATCCGGGCGAGTCGCTGAGAAACTCTACCGCCTAGTAGGATGTCACGGTGCTAGTAACGGTCAGGTTATGCTGGCCTTTTACGAGCTGGCAGGAAGGCAGGTGGTCTATACTGCAAAGGAGCCCGGACCAACACGGGGATTTTTTTAATTTCAAGTAATTTGCTATTAACAGGTTTCCCAGTCAAGCAATTTTTTAATGGTAGTTGTAAATATTGTGGTATCTCTTGCTGCAGGTTAGAATACCGGATACACTTGGTCCCCGTATTGGTTCGGGCTCCTTTGCAGAATAGACCATCTGCCTTCCTGCCAGGCAGTTCGTAAAAGGCCAGCATAACCTGACCGTTACTAGCACCGTGACATCCTACTAGGCGGTAGAGTTTCTCAGCGACTCGCCCGGATTGGTACACCGCTTACCTATTTCTGCCGCCATAACATTAGTGCTTGCCGTTGACGAGTTTCGGTTCAGTGGGTAAGGTAGCCGGTAAACTTACTTTTGTTCGAGGTCTAGCATCCCGACCTCAGGTTGGCAATGCTCCATTACCACCTTTGGTATCTCTAGGTGGCGTGAATTTCTTACCTTCAGGAAAACCGTCTGCTTGTTTGCCTTTCAATATCATAAAAAAGGTAAAAGTTTTTGTTTTATTTTTTGAGATAAGTGCAAAATTATTTGTAACATTTTTCTTGTTTTTCTGTTACAATCTTGCAAATGAAGCAAAAGTGAAATAGCTACTTACCATTTTTAAGTGAGCTTTGACCGCTAATTTGAGTTTCTCGATGATTTGTGTAAATTCCCCGCTGATCACGACGTAATTACGTTGTATTAACGGCCATTATGTCGGGGTATGTCGCGGATTTCGGAAAAATTACATTTATGAAATAAGTAAAAAGTATACTAATTAAATTAAAAACCCTGAGAATGGGACTTTTTATCTAACTACGGAATGAAAAGGAGGGTTGTGTTTAACTGTCTATGTAATTAAATACCTGTGTTTTTGTGGCCTTTATGAGACCTAATGCGTGGGTCGATTTAATAAATACATAATATTGTTATGTATTATTAGTAATATTATTACTTTGTTATGATCGTGAGGTTTGGCACTGGATACTCTCTGACTTGTCCGTAGGGGCCTTGGCGTGAAGATATGTGTGTATGTATATTACTAAAATATGTACACGTCAATAGATTTGTTTTAATATTGCGCATGTTACTTTTCACTAAAAACAAAATAGTAATTAAAATTTAAAATGGTCGCCACTAGACGCCATATTGTAAACAGAAATGTCAAAGTTGACAAACTATGTCATTCGAAGAATCATTGAATTACCAATTTTTTTTAAATCAAATTTAATTTATTAGGTTTCCTTATTAAATTCTTTATTTTAATTTATAAAAGGGATGTTAGACTGTGATAGAGATTAAAAGCAATTATAGCCATATCAAATAACAATGTAGCAGTAAAAATACTACATAGTTATGAACAACATCATTTTTACAATTATTGCCCAAATTAACCGTATTATTACACGTTTATCACACAAATGCCTACTCCCCTCAGGAATCGAATTGAAGCCACGCGCTGATTTAGTGGAATTACAAGTGTACGGTCGGTCAATGAGAACTAGGTGGTCTTACTTTTTGAGTAGATAACAACTTTAAAAGATGACAACTTAAATACAAGTACGAAACGGCAAAAAATTTAAAAAATTAAATAAAGAGCGCCTAATTTTCGAATACGGTAAACACAGCAATATAAATAAAGTTTAATAAAGTAATTTATTTCGGAATAAGGATACTGTAATGCTCTTATTCGTGGCCGATTTATTTATCCTTTTTGTAAATTTGCTAATACTCACTTTTAAAATTCGTTTAGGAAAATGGAATCAAAAAATTAATGTTCAATTATAATGCTAAATATGGGTACACAAGACGTTAATAATATAAATAAATAATTCACTAACAAACAACTAAATCAATGTTATCCCAAAGAAAGTAAATTATATGCTTGTGCTATGAGTGCTAAAAGCAATACTAACACATGAAATTACTTATATAGATACTAAACTAAAAAACATGTAATAATCGCTTATTAATGTACATAGGCTAAGATACTCCAAGGTTTATGTTATTAACTAACTTAAACCTTGGAGTACGTTTTTTGGAGTATTTGTTTATTAATCGGACAGTTAGTGAAAACAATCACTAGTTGCCTTCATCATTGCAACAATATCCATCACACAAAATATGGCTGTCTCTGGATACGTGATATTTTTTTTATTCATAGATACTTATCTAATAAAAAAATAGTTGTAAAATCAGACATCTTTGTAATTCAAAAAAATTGTAACCATCATAAGTTCATAAACAAGTCTGAGCAATTCCGTCAAAAAAGGCCTCTAAGTCATCAAAAAGCCATGAAAGAATTCCTTACAGCGGGTGGGGAGGCAGGGGGAGGAGTAAGCGCGGACCGATCGTTGCCAAAAATCTAGTCAAACTGGCTCGTATAGTGCAACGACTGCGCACCGAATGCGCGTGCGCACAGGGGAAACTATGGAGTCGTCATGTGAATATAACTATGATAAAATCACAATGCAAATTATTCGAATTACCTAATCCATTTTTAAATTTATCTTATCGCTCGAAAAATGTATGTTTAACTACGGTATGGTCATTTATTTATTTAAAATTCATGCACAATAGCGACTCGTTGGTATACTCGTATACTAGCGTACACGCCTAACTACATTGACCGACCGCGAGACTCGGGTTCGATTCATTACGGGGGCAGGCATTTGTGTGATAAACATTTAGATGTCTGCATTTCCGGGTCTCTTTGTTTATTAAATTTATTCTGGTATCTATTTATTTTTTTATGTATTAGAATCGTTGACTAACACCCATAACACAACCATATAATTTGCTTACTTCTCTCTATTAAGAAATATATAAACGCATTTAATAAACGTAAAGGTCCGTAAGTAGTATCTAATTTCATAATTCAAACGTACCTCTGTTAAAAATCGAATTAGCGTTTCGATCATGTTTGGTAATACTAGAAGTGTACGCTAAAGCAACTTATAAGTGACAAGGCCGACTTTGTGTTTTTGCTACCTTAAGCAGTAGGACATTGAATTATTTAAATGGCCCTATAACTTATATTACAATTTTTTTTATGATATTGGAAGACAAACAAACAGACGGATTTCCTGATGGTAAGAAATTCACGCCGCCGAGAATTACCAAAAGTGGTAATGGTGCGTGCCAACCTGAGGTCGGGATGTCAGGCCCTGAGCAAAAGTAAGTTTTCCGGCTACCTTACCCTCCAAACCAGAACACGTCATGACGTTGTGGCGCCAGGAATAGGTAAAGCGGTGGTACCAATGTAGGTGAATCGCTGCGAAACTACCTACCTAGTCAGATGTCACGGTGTTAGTGACGGTAAGCCTATGCTCGCCTTTTACGAGTTGCCTGGCACAGGAAGATAGATGTTCTATTCTGCGAAGGGACCCGGACCAATACGGGGAAAACGTACTACTATTTATTTATTACTAAACTACATTCTAAGATAATTAAAATAACATTTGATGCAGAAAATATATTTTAATAAGGCTCTTAGGCTATATATATATAGGCTCTTACATTAAAAACACTGCGTTCTTTCTCTACAATAAACTCTATAAGAAAAGAGTAAATGACAAAAAGAGTGTACTTCCTAAAATTTTATTTCCCCGTGAAGCTTTTGTTAACTTATGCTTAGAAAACAAGAAGTCAGTCAAAGTTTTAAACTTCCTTTTATTAAATAAGAGCTTATCAAGAGTTGTTAATGCAAAACTTTTCACAACTTTGAAGGTTTTATTGAAGAAACATTGTAAAGCATAACTTAATTAAAAAATAACTGGCTACATTTTAGTGATGTATTAACTGATTTTTTTCTATAAACGCAAGAGCGTTTTTTAGAAATAGAGAGATATATATTATCTAATAATAAATAACGCTAATTCTAGAATTAAAAATAGATTTTTATTAGAATAGGAATAAGAATACCATTGTTAAATGATATTTCAAGACTTCACTTACATATTCAAGCTAGGTCACTATATGTAGAGGCGGAGAGTGTCGAGTCACGACAGTTAGTTAGTCACGAAACTTATAAACCTGTCTAGCTTCATAGGGCATAATACGTTAACTAGTTTGCTATCGTGCAACATCTTTGACAGTTCTGCTGTTCCATTTGTAATTAGTTTTTAACTATTTTGACTTTAGTTATAATTTTTAAGATAATTTTGCAACCAAACAAATTTTCTATATTTTATCTAGCTGTTCCCGCGAACTTCGTTCCGCCCGTTCAGTTTGTATGGGAAAAATTAAAATGTTGTTTTTCCCAGTTTCCTCACAATTGAACAGAATAAAAAGTCCTATCCTATGTCTTTTTCCCGGTTTTAAGTTACCTCCCTACCAATTTTCAGCCTAATCGGTGTAGCCGTTCTTGAGTTATAAATAGTGTAACTAACACCACTTTCTTTTATATATATAGATGTTTGTAGTTTATTAGCAAATAATCCTAGATAGCTTAAATCCTCAACTGTATTAAATATACCTCGCAAAAGGTAAGCAGAGATACCATCAGGACACCCACAATTAGTCGTAAGTATTTGTAATCGCTAATGTGATTGGTGGCTAACTTATTTCCAACCTGGCACTTAAGTGATCTTAGACAACGTTATTTTTCAACATCAACATCGGACTACTCAAACCAAAACTTATACAAAAGAATAATAGTAATCCAAAACACGTATTTCATATGTTACTATATATATAAAAAAATAACGGTAACAATTTTTAACATTTTCGAAAACCGTAAATACTACTTCGACATTTGTTCGAATATGAAAAACAAAAAAATATAGTAGTATTTTGTGACATCTAATCAAATGTTACTCGATACTCTCAATATGGCTCCCTAATATATGCTTGCTAGTATAGATAACCCTACGAGAGCGAGCCCAACTCGAATTATACATTTTTTCTTCTAGCCAAGTTTGTAGATTTTCCATTCAAATGAAAAGTAAACCCTCTACGGTTCCCTCTGTTCGGTCGTTAGATAGTCTGTACACCAAGAGTAGGTGCATCTAAAAAGTGCAACTCGATTGCGGGAGGCTGGAAAAAAAAGATGGCCGAATTCGGCGCGGTCATCGACCGGTCATCGACCCCGCCAGTTAGACCGACTTCGGACCTAGGTTTTGGAGGTGACTTTGAGCACTAAATGGTCGATTGCCCTTTGTAATATTGTACTCGTTGACTTTATTAGTCATTGTTTGCCTATATTTATTTGTTTGTGTGTGTATGAATTAAGGGCAAACAGATACGTAGTTTGTGCAGCTTTTTTGTAATATATTTTGAAGGAAAATCTGGTAGAAATCGTGAATTTTATAGTTGTTTGGGTTATAGTCTAAATTTATATGTATAGAACTACAAATAGGAAATTGTTTAGGTATATTAGCATGGGTGTTTCACTATTACGTCACAATCTGAACCGACTTTAATTTATTTTGACAAATAAATAGATCAGATCTAAGATAAGATTTTAAACTCTTATTCGTTCCGATATATCAAAGCTCCCGTGAAGCCACAAGGTAAAAGTTACTTTTAACCAAGTAAAGTAAGCACATAAAACAGAATACAAGCAAAATTAACAATGTATATTATAGAGACACGGGTAAAAAACTATAACCGATACGTTAGTATTAAAAAAAATGTAAAAAAACCAGACGAATTTCCATGTAAGAAGTTGCCCTCGCTTGCTGAAACCAAAAGAGGTAATATTACTACGCTAGCGAGCATAAGGTGTTAAGCCTCTTACTCTAGTCAACCTACTACTCTACTTGGGACAAGATAATAACCAGTTGTGACGCTATAACTGCAGGAATAGTTAAGGCGCTAGTACCTACCATCCGAGCGGATAGTACCCAGGTACCTTTCTCCTGACTGACTGGCTATGTTTTTAAATGGTGGTAGTAAAAGGCAGACAGGTTAAAGGCCTGGTTGCTGGGAGTCTGATAAGCCGTTTATTCTCCCTACTGACTAGGGTTGCTGGTGGGGTACGGTACAGGACTGAAGTAAATAATTCTATGAAATCGTTTATGTTAAATTATGAGGCTTGTAATAAATATAAATAAGAAACCTTGTTTTAAATATTGAATTACGTTTTAAGATTTCGTTTGTATAAATATTACTTAAATGTTTGCACACCAAAATGTGGTAGAGTATGTTGGCATGATTAAATATTTTTAAAACAAATTTTTAACACAAATATTTCTGAAACAAATAATTTTCATTTAATTTCAATAAACTTCAATAGAAATACCGACAAAGGATTTAATTTTATTTCATTTTTTAAGAGTAATTATTAGCGTACGTGGAGAAGGCTAGGCAGGTCTGCAGTAATCGTATCACATGGCACTCGAGGCTATCTGCCTATCCCGTAAGGGGCTTGGTGTAGAGATAATATGTCGTCCCTTTTTAATTGAAAAATCAGCTGACATTTGTTTATATGATTAGAAGGCAAAAACCATAAATTTATATTTATGGTTATTACCATGTTAAATAATACATATATTATAGGCAATAATAGTGTGTTGCCAACTGTCGGCTGAGATGATGAGCCTCTTATGTAATTATACCTGCTACCCTTCCCATATTGATATATATCTGAAACTCGCGTGCTTCCACTTGTTTGTCCACTTTCTAGAATTGATTATTACTTCTCTGTGTGGAAGCTCGTAAGAGTTGAACATATTATTATAAATGACAAACAAGACTGTGCGGTGCAGCAACTTGCCCAAGTAGTAATTCACCACCCGACCTATTCCTGCAAACTTATCTTCCTGTCCCGAAGAATAGGGTGGGTGGGTTAGCACATCTAACACCCCGACCTCAGGACGTCGATGCACCTATAAAATTTATGGTTTTTATAAGCCCCTGTTGTCTTTTACCGTTTGGAGAGACGCTTGTTTGTTTGTCGTAATATGGTTTATATATTTAATGTTTTTTTTATAATATTGGAAGGCAAACAAGCAGACGGATTGCCTGATGGTAAGAAATTCACTCCGCCTAGAGACACCAAAGGTGATTTTACAACCTGATGTTAGGCCTTAAGCAAAAGTAAGTTTACCGACCACCTTATCCTCCGAACGCGAACACGTCAACGGTAAGCACTGACGTTAGTACGGCAGCAATAGGTAAGGCGGTGGTACCAATGCGAGCGAGTTGCTGCGAAACTTTACCACCTAGTAGGATGTCATGGTTTTAGTGACGGTAAGCTTATGTTCGCCTTTTACGAGCTGACTGGAAGAAAGGCAGATGATCTATTCTGCAAAGGATCCCGGACCAACATTGGGGAAAATGTGGCAAATAATATCTCATGATATAAAGTTGTTGAATATATTTTCACAAAGTACGTTTGCAGTTTTTTTCCTAACTATATTATATACAGCAAGATTTTTTTATCACCATCCAATTTTTTTCTGGGCATAAAGTATCTATAGATAAGTCCATTTATGGAAAAAAATAGGTATCTAGCATGTCAGAGCACTCAGCGTGTAGGTACGGAGCGCGCGCTGCCCATAAACATCAATATTTGCGATGTCATATCTTAATATTTAGTATTGAGGGATACTATAAGAAAAAACACGTGTTTAATTATTTTCACTTAAGATCAACATATTAAAATTTGGATGGTGATTAAAAAGTCAGGGTGTATATCAAACATATAGTATCTTTGGACAAGTTACACAAATCGAATCTAACCCCAAAGTAAGCAAATTATATGCTTGTGTTATGGGCGTTAGTCAACTGTACTAATATATAGACATACTTAAATAGATAGCAGAATAAATCTAATAAACACCCAGACCCGGAAATGCAGACACCTTAATGTTCGTCACACAAATGCCTGCCCCCGTCGGGAATCGAAGCCGAGCCTCACGGTTGGTCGGTGTAGTTAGGCGTGTACGCTAGCCACTCGACCAACGAGGCAGTCTTCGGTAAAATAGTTATTACTTTAAATTTTAACTTCTCATTAGTCATTATAAGACAAAAACAATCCAAGAGCAAGAGAATCAAAAACATTACTGCGCAATAGTGAAATCCGGTTTTGGGGAAAACATGTAGGTTTAAATTATCATCAAGCGCAGTAAAACTACAAAACTGACTCATTTTATTTCATGAGGTACCACGTCAAGATAAGATAATTATTTTTTTTATATATAACGAGCTAGCGGCTCGCCCCGGCTTCGTACGGTTACGAAATATACATATAACCTTCCTCTTAAATCACTTTATCTAATAAAAAAACCGCATCAATATCCGTTACGTAGTTTTAAATATTTAAGCAAACAAAAGGACATAGGGACAGAGAAATCGACTTTGTTTTATACTATGTAGTGATGATTCGGAAATGTATCCACATACATTTTATCAACATCCTACTTTCTAGTAGGATATTGATAAATAATTCATACATTTGTTTATTATCATGAAATGATAAACAAATGTATGAATTAATGACCTACCTTTCTAAAAAACAAACATCAAAATCGGTTTATTATTGTTTGAGTAATCACGTAGGTAATTCGGCCGATATAATTTACCGAAATGCGAACCCTGACAAATGTATAACAAAATAAAAAAAAATTGAGCAATCGAGCTGAGAACCTCCTCCTTTTTTAGAATCGGTAAAAACGTGGTCACAAGATCTATCCAAATTGCAGCGATCTTTGGGTTAGCTAGACCTGAACTTCCTGAAAAAAAATGAGTCAGTATACTATTTTTATTTTAGACTTTGTTCACAATTTTGGCATCGCTATGTGGCGACCTTGTGGGTAATCTATTTCTGAATTATTGCAATATTATTACCAGCAGGATTATCCTTCCCCTGTATTATTCCATCAGTGCAATAGGCAATATCAGATATAATAGTACTGAGCAGTAAATAGCTCGGATTAATACCATCACACTACCAGCCCTTTTTGTCGCCATAGCGCCTGTGCTCTTCATTTTTTTTACATACTAAAGGGCACAGTCTATTAATTACTTTAGTACGAGTACTAACTACTTGACTATAGTACTGTAGTATGTACTACTCTACTAATTATAGTACCTGTACATAAAGCCTGAAATACCGGTCATAATAAATCGTTGCATATACAATATCGTTTATATACAATGGTTATATCAAGAGAGATGTCTGCATGTTCGCTATCTTGTTACATAAATGATCCAAATGCTAAGGCCCTATGATTAGATATTGATACAACTGCAATTTTTTTTAAAAGACTTGACAACGTTTGATTTTTATCAATTTATCAAGTTTAATTTATCGCTTGTATTGTCTAGCAAAACAGGTATTGTACTAGATTTTGTGACATTCCGGGTTCGATCCCCGGGATGGAAAACAAATAGAGAACGTGACCAGGATTACCCGTTTGGATCGCCCGGTTGGCGATAAGCTCTTACTTACTTAGTGTGTTCGCCTAGTCGCGGGTGTTAGCGGTGGTGTGGTGCTGGTGCCCTGGTTGTGCCACTGTCTATCTCTTCGGGGATATAAGGATGAATATGTTTTTTTTTAATTTTAGCTCAATATCGTGTCTTGTGCTCGCAGAAACAGGCAACAAAGATGATATCAATAAAATTCAATTAAAAATTTTCATTATTCTTATTTTACAATATACCAACATTAAAATTTATTCATCTTTTCTAAATGGATTTAGGTTAATCTTGAAGCTCGATCCATGCGATTTTGGAAATTGGAATCGAGTGTGTCGTATTAGGTACTCTTGAACACAATACTGGCGACATACTCGTATTATTATTCAGATAGTTAACAATAAATTATTTCATCGGATTCTTTATCACCTCTGTGGTCTAGACGTCCAGGTGTTGGACTTGACTTCATGAGGAATATTTTTCTAATAAAAAAACGGTTTCTCGGTACCTATTGGATATGTGCTCGGTTGGCGATAGGCTTGCTACCTATCACATTGTGGGACTTAGTGTCTTCGGCTATTGCCTATGCCGAGGTAGGCAGATCAGGGATATGGGCGTGAACATATATATTTTTTTGTTTATTTGTAACTAAACCCTAATAATCCGCGAGTACTGCATTCAAAAGTACCTAAAATAACATATGCACTTCAAATTTCCAATTCACATTAACTCGAGATTCAAAACTAACCCTACTGAACTGTGCATTTGGAGATGTTTGTTTGAAATGGTTTAGAAACACGTAGCTCTGAAAACAGGATTGTTTCCTAAACCGCTTAAGCCTTGAGCTCTGAACTTATGTAGGAAGCATAGACAAAGCAATCTCAAATAGTCCCGCTAACTAAATGTACGACAGCGTTCAATCAGGAGGTTTCAATCAGATTGGATAACACAATTTAGATTTGAAAACATATTTTACTAAAAGGAAAACATATGTTTTTCGATTTAAAACACGGGTTTAACCATCTGCTATAGTCAAGTTCAATTAGTTTTCATGAAGTTATTACCCGACTTCACGAGATCGTGCATACCCCCGTGTTGGTTTGAGTCCGCTAAGTAGAATATACCATCTAACGCTCTGCTCTGGCAGTTTGTAAGAGCATAGCACATGTTTAAACATAGGTTATTACCAACAAGACTACTGGTGGTAGAGTGCTGTACAACAACTTTTTAGGGTAGGGATCCACCGCCTTACCTATCCCTGCCGTTACATGACAGTTGGTAGACTTGAACAATAGTCCTAATATTCTGGCCACAGTACAGCGACACATCTGTACCATCTATAGCGTTTTTAGGACATGGTTATTGGTTGCTTCTTTTTTACAGAATAGCAGTGTTCACTGATATATGAGTATTAAAAAATATGCAAGATTAGTCATAATCAGTCAGGTCAGAGTTATAGGTAAAGCGATAGCAGGTTTGAGGGCATCGAGTTAACACTCGTATGCGCTTTAACTTAACATAATGATATTAGAACTGACTTATTTAATGTTAATTGATGTCTCTGAATGGGGCCGTTAATGTTTAAAATTCAATATACACGAAAAATGTTTTCTTTGGATCCCGTCTAAGCAAAGCTGTCATTTGGTTAATAATTTTGGAATTATTAACAATTTCCTGATGGTATATGAAGATGTTAAATCGTTAATGTGTGTCGCAAGTTTGGAGGATGTGAGGTTCTTACATATCGAATATTTAACGGCTACTCAACCCGCTCAAATTGTAGCATAGTAGTAGCGAGCACAGATATTTAAGCAGCAGGGTTATGTTTAAGGGTTATACTAATAAGCTCGAGTTGTCTCAATAGGAATAAAGTCAACTTCAGCACAGGAAAAATGAAGAACAACTTTTATTGAAAAGTGTTCTCTTGTGTGCAATACGGCTAATGTATTTATAATTTTAACCAACTTTGAAAAAAAGTAGGTTTCTTTTTTGACACAATATTTTCATGTGTTGTTATTATTAAATTATTTCAAAAATTCTTTTACTATTTGACAGATCGTACTTCCTAGGTGGTTCCATTGCCATTGAGGCTGGACCAGGTGATAGAATCTCAGAGAAATGAAGGAAAATACTTATTTATAATGAACTTTTATTTTCAATATATTGGAAGACTGATTTTCTGTCGAAATTCACGCCGCCTAGAAACACCTACTACCACACTAGTGGTAATGGTGCGCTGCCACCTTGAGGCTGGGCTATTATGCCTCAAACGTAAGTTTACTGACTACCTTATCCTCCAAACCGGAACACGTCAACGGCAAGCACTAACATTATGGCGACAGGAATAGGTAAGGCGGTGGTACCAATCCGGGCGAGTCTCTCCATAACTCAACCACCTACTCAGATGTCGCAGTGTTCTCGCCTTTTACGAGCTGCCTGGCAGGAAGGCAGATGGCTTATTCTGCAAAGGAGCCCGGACCAACACGTAGATAACATACTTATCGAAGCTAAAGTCAGTTTTTGCAACTTTGCCGAGCTTAAATTATAAATTGTGTTTTAATTGTCGTGTGCCGCGTGGGCGAAGGTGAACGCCATCAGAATCATTAGTGGTCCCGAATACGTACCGCGTCGAATAGAGCCTGTTCTCTTTGTGCTCGTACTGCGGACCCCCCAATGGTGTGGCGGATTTAGTATTAGGGTTGACAAAAATCAAAAACTAAATTGATAGAAGAAGGCGTTATTTTGCTAAAATCTATACTTAAATTAATTAATTTGCAATTTACCGTCACAAAAGTTTTGTAATTAAGTAATTGCAAATTAAATAATTTTATTTGGATTTAACTAAAACTAAGTACAAACAGTCCTCCTGTATAGGATAATTTTGTCGAGTTTGAACCCGTGTTGGTCCTTAACTCCTCAAAAGAATAGGTAAAGACAAGCTGTTTTTTTCAATGTAGCTATTGCAATTTAGCTAGCAGCTAGTAAGAAAATTTGTTAATTTTAAAAAAAAAATACATTTGAATTTTGTGACCAATTTTGAGCCACTTTTATTTGTTCAAACTCAAAAATATTAACAATTTATTTAAGGATCGCCTCTGTGGTCTTACAATCTGGCGTCGGAGTTGACTTCTTGGAGTCCCAGGTTCGATTCCCGGGCCAGGCAACAAAAAAAATAGAAAAAGTGTATTTTTCCTTTTCTAATAAAAATCACGTCGCCCGGAATCAGATGTGTCCGGTTGGCGATAGGCTACCTATCTCGTTGTGGGACTTCGTGTCTTTGGCTAGTCGATGGTGCCTTGGTTGTGCATCAGCTTACATCTTCGGGGATATGGACGTGAAGATGCTTTACATTGCTTTTATTTAAGATAACAATACAACTGAAGTTTTCATACAAGTGTTAATTCATGTATAAAATATCGACAACTGCGGAAAAAGAGATTTTATAGCTTTTCTTCGACGGCGCAGACCAATTACAAAAACTTTTATTAAAATAGTAAATTATTTTGTGTGTCAACCCTGATGCGAGTATTAAGAATTAGAAGTTCATTCGACATCTGCTTTTGCATGTGTATGTCGGTGTGTTCATAAAAAATGATGTATGTGTGGTGTGAATCATAGGGCAGGACTTGGTAGAGGTTATTTAACTTTCTTTCAAATAAAACTTATTTTTACACCGTTTCCGTTTATTTATTTAGGGAAAGTAAATGTCTGGATTATTTATTTTGTAGCATAGTTTATTCTTGTTGAAAAATATAATATTAATTATAAGCATCTTCAAGCCCATATCTCCGAAGAGGTAGACAGAGGCACAACCAAGGCACCCACAATTAGCCGAAGATACTAAGTCCCACAATGTGATAGGTGGCAAGCCTATCGCCAACCGGGCACATTTCTAATCCCGAGCAACTTTTTTATTATTATTAGAAAATTGGAAAAATCCAGTTTTCTTTTTGTTGCCCGACACGGGATTCGAACCCGGGACCTCAAGCAGTTAAATCCAACAATTGAACCGCTAGACCATAGAGGCGACATTATTAATAATAGATATAAAAAAATGTTAATGGTGCGCTATCAATAATTTTATTTGATATCTTACATAATTTTATCGGCTACACTGCATTTCAAATTGGAATATGTATTTAGAAATTAGAATAGTAATTTGCTTTCATGTAATTAGTCCAATTAGATAGTTTGGTTCTATTAATAAATGTATAAAAAGTGAAGTACTTACACGGCCATATCCCCAAAGAGGTAGGCAAAGGCACAACCAGGGCACCCACGACTAGCCGATATCACTAAGTCTAACAATGTGATAGGTGGCAAGCCTATCGCCAACCGGGCACATATCCAATCCCGGGCAACGTTATATTTAATAGAAAACAAGATATACTCAATTTAATTTTTTTTGTTGACATTAAATTAATTTTCTTACATGTTTGTAAATGATAAATAATAATAAATGCCATAATTCGATTTGTTCATCAAAACGTGTGTGTGTGTGTCAGCTACGACGCACGATTGGAGTTTACTCCTTACGAAATGTATCTTGCAACACACATGTCTCCTACAGCAGATTTAGTTATGTTAATTCTTCTTAAATTAGTATCATCGGAGACATTAGAAGTGTGATCCAAATAGTCAGTATTTTGATAGATAGCAACTCGGAGACTACGAAGTATCGCGCAGGAGGAGATCCCGAGAATGAGATACGCTGTGTAATGTAGTCCATCTCATTCTTTTACACGTTCAATCCCACAGATATATATGGTTTTCTCTTTCTACGTAACGCCTCAACTTTTAGTATTACATTTGATTTTACTCCTCATAAAATTTCCGTACCGGGCCTTATAACTCAAATCGTTTCTTAAGGAGTAAACTCCAAAAGTTAGCTGCTATAATAAAGTAGTTTGATTTATCGAATGGACGTTTGTTGCAGTTGAAGGCGTCCGTGGATGGCGGTGACGGCGAGACTCCTCCAGCGAATGGTTCTGTCTTCACCATGACTCTCAAAAACAATCATCTTATTGTGGAGACCGAGGAAAGAAATGTAAGAGTATTTAGTTTCTCTTTATGGCCAGCGTAGTGTTTTTTTATTTTTTATTTTATGATATTGGAAGGCAAACAACCAAACGGATTTCATGATGATAAAAAATTCACGCCGCCTATAGACACCAAAGATGGTTATGGTGCGTTGCCAACCTGAGACCGGGATGTTAGGCCTCGAGCAAAAGTAAGTTTACCGGCTACCTTGCCCTCCGAACCGGAACACGTCATGACGTTATGGCGGCAGGAATAGGTAAGGCGGTGGTACCAATCCGGGTGAGTCGCTGCGAAACTCTACCACCTAGTCAAATGTCACGGTGTTGGTGACGGTAAGCGTATGCTCGCCTTTTACGAGCTGCCTGGCAAGGAAGGCAGATGGTCTATTCTGCAAAGGAGCCCGGACGAACACGGGGGATATTCCGGCACCTATCTTCTTAATTACTGTGTAACCCACAACACAAGCATAAGTATATGTATTTTACGGGGGTTTTATTCTAACTGATTATTCTATTTAACTAACTTGCTCGGGGGCTACATCAATTTGTGTAATTTGTCCAGGGTTTCTTTCATTTCATTGTTTCTTTCAATTTTTTGGCTCCAAGAATAACATTTGAAATTCGAATTTTGAAAGTTTTGTAGCAGTATTAGTCCATTCATTTTAAAACATACTAGTGTATACTATTAGATATAGATAACGTACCTATTTTTTTTTTAGCAAATATCTTGCAGAATCAAATATAACGTATGTCACTTAATTAAGTAATCTAATTTTTTGGCTACTATTTTTACTTCTAATTATTTACGTCTTTGAAAGTACTTAGGATGCCATTAACCAACAAAAACTTGTTTTTTTGCATGTGATAGTTCAATAAGTTTAATATTAACTGCTTTTGTGAAGTTGATTTAGAAGCTAGCAGCTAAACAGCTGTACCTGCGAGTAACTGCGCCTTCGATTATTTATATGAAGTATTGATACCGAATCGCATCATTTTAGATACAACTTATTAATATCACTTGCACTTTCAACGATATATTGTAATTGTATTAAAATTTCACCAACCGCCGACGATACTTATCGTTATTAAAACTACAGAAATTTAATTTTGATAGTAAAACTATAATAATAATCTTTACTGAATGACATTGGAAACACATGAAAAATAAAATGAAATTTAATTATTCTTTTTCCAGGACATTACAAAGAACGGCCGTGAAACAAAGATGAAGTATTCTCCAGATAACGACGGAATATTTGTGGTAGAAGTTCAGCAATCCACAACTTACAGACCCAATAAATCAATTAATACATCTCCTCCTCATGACCCCCAAATATCCACCAATCAAGCCCTTATTCATCGTGTCCCAGAAGAATTAGAAAAGAAAATAATTGAAGAAGACAGTGAAAGAAGCAGCGAAAAGTTTGAGAAACAAGCTCTTGCTCTATCAAGTACTGGGTTATCGATATCAGACCTAAGCATGTCTTCTATAGGATCTCATAATGTGAGTTATTCTTATAGTAGCCAATTGGGCTATGATCAAGGTCCTTTTGGTTATCCAGTTTACCCGGGATATGATACATCCAAAGACGACATTGTTGATGGCATCACGCATGATAACTCTGAAGAACCCCTAATAGGAAAAACTCCGACTGATCCTGATAAGCCAGTTGTTACAGCTGCCATCTTTAAACAGGACTCTATTATAGGGAATGATGCTCTACAAGGGCCTGGATATTGCATCGAAGGATCTAGCGATGGGCCTTTGTTATCTGATGTACAAGCAAGAGAATTTAGTCTTCAGCAAATTCAAGAACAAAAAGTTAAGAAAATAGAAAATGGTGTTGCCATACCAATTACAGATAAAGTTGAGAATAAACATTTTACTAGAGCTGAAAGCTTACCACTCAGTATGGAAGATGAAAGTGAAGTGAAAATTATGGAGACAATTGTCGAAGATTTTCCTAATAAGGAGTTAAAAGGCAAGAGACCGTCTCTGCCAGTTATTACGACGGAAATGTATGAATCTGTGAAAGAAGTGATAAATACAGGTTCACCAAAGTTCGAAAAATTTAATAATGAAATGTCACCAGGTGAGAATAGTTTCGAAGGTCCTCCCTTGATCACAATCACAGAAGAAAGTGAGTCAGGTAAATCTGATAGTACTAGTTAATTTATCCTCACTTTTAATGTAAATAATTATGTGTGTGTAAGTGAGAATGTGATTGGGATATTGCGAGTTTTGTTTCAGAATTCTGTAAGATGCCAATTATTTACTTATAAATCATTGTCAGACTTAAATTAATCATAATATTAGTACGTGAAGCAAAAACTTTGGACTCCTTTTTACGAAATTTGCGCTGAAGAAGGAGAATGAAATTTTGGCACACTTATAGTTTATATGTAGGAGAAGAGCAGAACGCTAACATTTTTTAATGATAATGTTTATAAAGTGCGTTAATTCAAAAAATAAAATATACAAACAAATATACTGATAATAATGATAAAAGATCACAGATGGCGCACAAACTATAATCAAACATTTTGGAAACAAAGTAGTTGGTCTTGAGAAATGAAAATGGCCTTCTCATCAACAAGATATTCAAATTTGTTATGGTCAAATTTCGACCAATTGGCGACCATTAGTTTAATTAAAATGTATGTTTGCTTATTTTATAATGTAATACGTATCTCATACATATACATTTTTTGTTGTAAAGTTGCAAATTAAATAATTTTATTTAAATTTAAGTATTGATTTCTTCAATCAAAGATATTTCTGTTCACACTAAACTGATTTTAATTAAACATAACGTAAACTTTAATTTTGACCTATATTTTGAAACCCGGCCAAAATCATCAAACAATTTTCTTAGATACGGTAACAAACTTACAAAAAGACAAGAAAAAAACCCAAAGGAAATGTATTGGCTTCAGTAGCTAAGAAATCGAGAGTAAGTTTGCAACTTTAGATAGACACAAATCACACCTTCATTCAAACAAATTAAAATGTTGCTTTTCCTATTTTGTCGCAGTCGAACGGAATAAAAACTATTCTATGTCCTTCTCCTGATTCAAAGCTACCTTCTTATTAATTTTCAGCAATTTTCTGTGAAATCAGTTTAGCCGTTCTTAGGTTATTAATAGCGTAACTAACACGTTTTTTTTTTAAGGTGCAGATAATCTGAGTTGTACATAGTACATGCCACAATGTCAATGCTTGCGCAAGCGAAGCGGCCAGCTGGAATCAGCTGAAGGCTTTGTTTAGGTCTTGTCCATGAGTCTAGTATTTTCCGTCGGAAAAAAACAGACATTTGTTTTTGAAGTGAAAACCTCTTTAGCGGCATTGCGCACTTTTTTGGAATGGGTACAAATTTCTAAACTACAAACAAATTTTGTGTTAGGACATGTGACTGATTCGTCGGACAAAAATTCGTAGGACGGCGCAGGGCGCTTGCGCGAATGTTCGTGTTGTCATGTTTGTGTACGATTGCGCAATAAATGAATATTGTATTCTACCACATTTTTTCTCTAACCATTCATAAATATCAAAAATGAACAATGTTAATATTCAAGTTTTCTCTTCTGCCGCAACTCCTGGAGTGCAACCCGTTTTTTCAATCTATTTCGAGCCATCCATTTCGTTGATCCTTTAGATATAACCGAATACAAAACAAATTCGGGTTTGTTACTGCATTTATAACTTGAAAACAGATTGACCGATTTTTATGGTTTTGATTTTCTGGATTTGTTTCAATAAAACTCTTGAAACAATTGAAAAATAAAGATAAAAGTCATTTGCATAAGGGAAGCTGTACGAAGTTCTCTGGGACACCAAATTATAATTGGTCTCAGGCGTATTTGTCTTTTTTGGAAAATCGTTCGTAGATGTGTGATAACAATATTATTAGAGACAACATACACAGTAATTAGATACATTCGTCCCTGTCTCCAATTCAGCGATTATTAATATGTGCGTTTCAAATTAAAAATCTTGTTTCTTGTCATGCTGTTGTAGCATTTAGGATTGTTAAGTTTTTGATTTTCAAAATCTTTTAACTGGCATCTGACATGTTTTGTAAAATTTCTTAGTGATGATAGATATAATTAGGTGTAAGCTTCTCAGGACACTTTTACGTTCGTCCGTAAGTTACGTTTACGTCAAACGTCGCTGTGTTAGAGATTTTATCGTAGTTCCATGTTGTATTTTATTTATGTCCTTCAAATTTCTGAATGCTTGCTTCAAAAGAAGACATATTTTAAAGTGAAAACTATTGTTGTAGCTGTTGATAATATACTTGTATACGATTAGAAAAAAACATTACATGTGTACTCATACGTATATACTGTTATAGCTATTTTTGAAGTGAAGACTTCTTCAGCGGCGTTTCGCATTTTTTTGGAATGCGAACTCCTAAACTCGCGTCAGGACACGTGACCAGATTCGTATGACAGTAATTCGTAAGACGGCGCAGGGCGCTTGCGCGAACGTTCGTGTTGTCATGTTTGTGTACGATATCGCAATAAATGAATATTGTGTTCTACCACATTAATGATAGTACTTTCATACTGATAATTACATTAATTCGTGCAATATTACTACCTAATCATTCCAAAATATCAAAAATGCACAACGTTAATATTCAAGTTTTCACTTCTGCGGGCACTATCGCCGCTAAGGAAATAAGAGATAACATTTTTTGGCAAACATAATGTTGTGTTATGTATATATATAGCTATGAACTATGACCTAATTTCGACCAATAAGATGATTACAAAATCGGTATTTAATATTGTATTATTTTAGAGTTTATAATCTCAATCACTTTGTTCAAGAACTAAAAAACAAATTTGTAATTTGGTCGACAGAGCATTTTTAGCATTAGAGGCAAATAGATATAGTGTGTAGTGTGCGGTAAATATTTTTCTTGCTTGTAAATGTGATCAAACATTAGTAGTCAGAACAAAATACAACTAACATATTCTCTCTTCTAAATTGCTAAAAAATAAAACAATAAATAAAAAAATGACAGATAATCTTATGTATAAAATCCTCGTCCCACAATGTTATGGTCAAAACGGCTTGACCGAGTTACATGAAATTTTGTAAACGTATTGAGTAGGTCTGAGAATCGGCCAACATATATTTTTCGTACCCATAAGTGGTCAGGGTGACTTACCTTATTTTTTTTATTAAAATCACATTAAAAAATAGCTGAACAACGGCATCCGGCAGACGTGCCGGATCAGCTAGTATATTTATAGTTTAAATTGATAATGTTAAAAGTTTTCACTTTAAAAACAAACCTTTCTTATACAAAAATAGCAAGCATTCATAAACATTAGAATTGTATACTATGTGTAACTTAGTAGGAGGTATTTTATATGTAAAATACAGATTTTACAAATACTAACTGAAGTAAAATCGTACGAAATATTGAAATGTTTTTGTGTTTTGCCATTTCATAAATAAATGTAAAACTAGCAGAACACTGGGTAAAATGGTATAGGTGTAGTGACCGATGTTGCATCTGTGGCAGTCGTTAAGTATATTTTAATTAAATATAAAAACAATTTTTTAAATTTGGATATCAATTAAAAAATGAAAAAAAATATGCAAACTATACTTATACCAGTGATATTAAAATTGGGGTTATCTATAAGCAATGTCTACTGTTTTCATCAGGATTCAGCTTATCTCTAAGGTCATATTAATTATTTTCTTAGTAATTTTTAAAGACAAAGGCTAGCTACCAGAAAATAGTTTTTTTTTATGATAAAGGAAGGCAATCAAGCAGGCGGATTTGCCAACCTAAGGCCGGGATGTTAGGCCTCTAGTACAAGTAAAGTAAAGTTTACCGGCTACCTTACCCTCCGATCCGGAACACGTCAACGGCAAGCATTGGACGTTATGGCGGCAGAAATAG
The DNA here is from genome assembly GCA_002245505.1 of Calephelis nemesis. Classification (NCBI taxonomy): domain Eukaryota; kingdom Metazoa; phylum Arthropoda; class Insecta; order Lepidoptera; family Riodinidae; genus Calephelis; species Calephelis nemesis. The sequence goes on from NJDD01001621.1 coordinate 152,953, forward strand.
TTAAGGCGGTGGTACCAATCCGGGCGAGTTGCTGCGAAACTCTACCCACTAGTAGGATATCACGGTGTTAGTGACGGTGAGCCTATACTAGCCTTTTGCGAGCTGCCTGGCAGGAAGGCAGATGATCTATTCTGCAAGGGAGCCCGGACCAACACGGGAATCTTGTCTAAGTGTTAATTGCGGCTTTTCAATAGTTGTATAAAAGAAGTTACTCAATATTTTGTATTATAATATTTTAATTATTACAATAGTTTAGTAAAAACATGACGAATTAAAATGTGTAGAGTATTTCGTACGTACGCCAGTTAGGATGACATTTTATTTTTATAGTGGGCTTATAATGTTGTTGCCATTTTTTCATGCCCTTAGTAGTCAAAGAGTCATCAGTAAGTCACAGATGTTAAAACACAGAAGGTCTCATTAATAAACATGGACTAAGGTCGGTGTAAAATTAAGTTGATGTTATAGTTTGTATCACATTGTAATATGGACCACAATGAGAGGTTTGAACTTTAGAGTAATTTGCGCCGCCTTTATTAATAAGACGGAGAGCGCAGAGATCCACTTACAAAAGTTTTAAGGCTTGCTACACACATATTAAATATTATCAGGGTGTCCCTAATCAATGACCCAATAAAAATAAATGAATTTGAAGGCAGCTGCTACCTACATTTTCATGGCGTACTATGATTTTTCAGCCAGAATTATTATCTTATCACACAGATATTTTGATTTTGTGCCCCAATTCTAAAGCCCGTCACACACGTAGCTATAATATATATTATAGTAAGCTACCACACACGGACGACGATGCTATAATATATATTTTGCCCTCATTAATTGATGGTCGGCCTAGCGTTAATATATATTAATATGCGATAATATTTTCGTTGGTGGCGTCATAGAAATATATATTTATAGTTGCGTGTGCGGTCGCTTGAATATTTGTATAGAAAATATATTGTAATATGTCTTGCTATAGTTCATATTATTATATATTATAGCTACGTGTGTGACGGGCTTTAAGCATTAACATTAATAAATATTATCATTGTAATATTAATCTACTGATGGTGTTTGTAACTTGTAATTGTTAACATGTAGTAACAATGAAAATGGTCCGTTAAAATTATTTTTAAAACACATTTTAAGCCCACAATAGTTCCAGACTCCAATTACCTTGTAGATTATTAGTTAGATACAGTTTTTAATAAAATGTTCCTAGTCGTTTGATCTATCGTATTTCTGTCTTTTATGAAGGACTTGAACGTTTAGTGTAGAAAATTATATTATAATGAGCTCAATTTCAATGTCAAAAATACTCATTTATTTTTTTTATTTTGTTGTTATATTATCTTTACCCCAAATGGAAGAATATAGCACAAAATGTCTTAAAAGAAGAGTGAAATATAAATAGTACAAAGATCGCAATTTAATTTTATATATTATTCTTTCATATATTTTCATACATTATCTCGGGCAATCTATATAATCACTACGTTTTAGGACTATCGTTTGCATATTAGTCACTTCAACTACAAAATTATGAAAAAAGTGCTTCAGACCAATTTCTGGTTTCTTTAACGACATCATAGACATAAATCATTTCAATAAGGCAAGTTTTTTGTTTGTAATCAAACTTTGATGGTATGTAACTAAAATCGTATTATTATCTCCTAAACTGAATGCGTCGCATGTTGTAAGGTGAGACCTATTCAGTAATAGATACGTATAGGAAGATGACACTGAATGTGTACACTGTATATAGTTACTAAAGCTTTAATCAATGTAACATTTCTTTAAAAATAGTAATATGTTCTAAACCCAGCGAAGGTGAAGAAAACCTCATAGTTCTAAAAAAATGGAAAGATAATATTATACGAGTATGAGCAACACTTATAACTTCAAAAAGCAAAAACTTTCATACAAGACAGAAAAAAAGAACTTTGTTAATTTGAAATGTCTAAAATTTATAGCTATGTAAGTTGTTTTTTCGTTATTGTAATAAGGCAAAATTTAAAGGAGCTTAACGATTTTATATATGTATGTAATTCTGTATTTGTTTTTAATGTGAAATGTGGTTTAATTGTATAACAGCGTTTGAGGTCGATTTCTCCCCAAAGATGTTTAATTTTGTGTCTTAAATTGAGAAAGAATATTAATTTTCTTATTTAATTATATATATATTTTAATGCATAAATAGGAACAAGTAATGATAATTCAATAGAATTCTATAAAAAATATAATAAAGCTACAAATTGTTATGTTCGGGTAAAATGCTAAAACCATAAAAAACTTGTTTTAACTATTACAATGAGTAATTGTTTTTATTTTATTTTTAAAATTTCTTAATTTTTAAAGACAATATAGTTTGCCAAATTTAACACTAAAACTTGAACTTTAATTATAAAAATATATTATTATTGAAATGCAACAACTCAAAAATTAATTCAACGGATATACCTAGTAGATAATGATTTAAGAGAAACAATTTGAAAAGTATTTTAACTTATACACTTTTCCTGTGTTTCAGATAAATTTTCACAAATTATAAATTACTCCTTTATCGAGAAAGAGAGAAATTTATCTTTCTTGAATATTTATTTCAAGCACGGGAAAGGAGCTCAAATTTTTGATTACATAGAAAAAAGTATCTAAGGAGCATAATAATGTAACTTTTCACGTTTTGAAAATAAAATAATAGGATTTTTCTCCGTGAATAGTCCGCTTAGTTATAGCTCAAACGGCGTTGTTAGGAGAGTAAAGATTATAAGTTTGATCACTGTTTAAAGTAATTTTTTTTTAAATGTAAAACGTTTGCATCGTCATTATAAAAATTTGTAATTTTAGAGAGATAAAGTTTTAAAACAACCAATGACCATTGAATTGAAATATATAATATAACATATGTAAATGAGTATCAGGTCTAATAAACCTCATCTTATTTTTTAAGTAATTATTTAATACAATATTACTTGATTTAAGGACTAAGTTGTATTTTTTTGTACCATTGATCGACCTCGGAGAACATAAAATGCTGAATTTTAAACGTTTCTAGCCGTCCTAAAATAACGATTGTGCCAAACTATGTGGAAATCCTTATTTTTAAGTACATTAGAGCAAAAATGTGAAGCTATGTAAAATAAATATAAATTACGAAATTAAATTATTTTCTTCGCATTGTTAATTTTTGTACGTTAATTTAATAAATATTAATATCAATAACAATGTTTTGCGAAATACATTGACTTTCATTATAATATCATATCATCAATGTCCGTACCATAATTGGTGGTCCCGGTTGTGATATATAAGAGTACTAGCTGTCTGTTCCGGCTTAAGTAGTTTAGGAGTCCATCGCGGACAAACATCGTGACAGGAGATTTATATATATTAAGTTAGGAGTAATAGGGTCTAGCATACGTGACCTCGTGGTTCTCGGTCGTAACAACACTACGCAACAATAACATTGTGTGTATAGAAATTACTCAAGGCGATATCCCTCAGTTTGTTCGCCTTCTAATTTTCAATAAACATGTAGAATATTTTTAGAGACCGCGTTTTTAAGGAACGAATCCTTAAAAATAAAATCAGTCTATTTCATGTTTAATATTAATAATCTATCTTAGACATGAGATACTGTTACTTAAGCTCAGTTGACAGCCAACCGCTATTGCTTTTCAAAAACTAACAAAAATATCTTAGCAACAAAACTCTAGTAGGCCTATCTTTATCTGTGGATAGGCTATTAATAAAGGCTGTTAATCCACAAAACTCAGTTGTCCGGTGATGAAGCGGACTAGATGAGGTCCCGTGTTTGATTCCTTGGTTGGGCTACTCAAATTGTGTTTTGTTTTCGATTTTCTAACAACAAAGTTGGGTAAGTGTGTGGTTAGTAATAAGTTTTCCACCTATCACGTTTTTGGACTAAACTAAGCATCTTCGGCTAGTCGTGGGTGTCCTGGTTGTTTTTCTGCCTACCTCTTCGGCGATACGCGCGTGAAGACAATTACTTTTACTTTTTGAAGATTATGTTACTATTTTTTATTAAAATGTTTAGAATCAAATTTCTAGGTATTGGAGTACTCGCCGGAATTGGTATCAACACCTCACATCCAACTCGGAGGCATCCTAGCCTCGAATTAGTAGTCCATCGATACTGTAGGAATTTGTAAACTACATATATATATATAAAAATCAACGCCACTTTTCGTTGCAATTATATAACTTAAGAACGGGCTCACCTATCCAAACCAAATATAAAGGCTTTGTTCGGGGTATTTAGGAGACAGTTTATGTGAAGTTTGCATAAAATCGGTCGTTCTTCATTTATCACATTTTTTGTAATAAATAAATTCAATGAATGGCGGATCATTTTGTTAATGGGTATTTCTAAGTCAAATTGAAACTTTTTTCAGATGGGGATTGTGCTGTCATATTGAACCTTTTTTCAGTTGTTGTTTTTTTGTTTTGTTGTGTTATGCCATTAATGCGGTCACAAAGTGGTCATATACGTAACGAAGCATATCAATATATCAATATATTGATATGCTTCGCTTAATATATATATATATAATTTTAAAACAAAGTCCCCCGCCGCGTCTGTCTGTCTGTTCGCGATTTACTCGAAAATTACTGAATGAATTTTCATTCGGTTTTCAACAATAGATAGAACAATTACTGAGGAAGGTTTTAGTGTATAGTAAATTTATATTTTGTACAAATCAACGATATTACAACGATATTAGTTCAATATGTCGGCAAAAAATAAGCCAATCGGGAGCTTTCCTCGAAAACGCTGCCAAAACCTTTTGAGTTTTAACAATACAATATATGGTGGGATTTTTCCTCTTCGATAGATCTCAAAAAAGCAAGCGATGGTATATGTCTATCTTTAAAGAATAACCCACAAAAACCGTTTTTGCGTTTACTTAGAACAGAAAAATGAAGGGTTAGTTTAGAACACATTTTTAACGATGCGATGTCAAGCGATATAAAGTTCACCAGGTCAGCCAGTTCAAATATATCCATAAATAGCGTAGGTCTATAGAATTTCACTTGTACAGTTTTCTCTGCATATGATCCTTCTTCTGATATAACCAATACAATAAAAAAAGAATAAGCAAAACTGTACCATCCGTTCCAGCGTAATGCGATGACCACACGAAAGGGGAATTCCTTTTCATATAGAGTTAGCCGTTCTTTAATGGGTCAATGTATACGCTTTAACATTAAATTCCCGATTATATGAAAGACCTACATTTAAATAAATTTAAAAAATTCTTCAAAGTGAAATTGTATATAAAGGATACTATACCATTGCTGAATATCTATCGGATAAGTTCGTTCCGATCCAGTGGTAGTTTTTTGTATTATGTAGACCCGTCACAAGTGCCTCTTGTATGGTGAATGTGAATAAAAATATTTTCTATTCTATTCTTTTCTATATAGTGATGAAATTATAAGAGCAATATAAAGGGCCACACTTGTTTTAGCCACTAGTAAAAAGAATTCAAATTAAGTTTCTCAACAAAACTTTTCATATCCACTTCTGTTTTTTTCTATCAAATATTGCAACGCAAATATATTTAACTTTTATTTTATACTACTTTCACCAGAGCAACATTAAAAAAATACTTACTTATTACCACGCCATCTTTTGAGTGGTTACGTAATCGTTAAATCGTTTCGCTTAGTCTGTAAAATTAACTACAATAATTCAAGTTGGTGCTGAAAATATTTTGTAAGTTCCAACCAAATCTAAGAGATGTCGTATTTATAAAACAAACAGTAATATTTACATTACGCGTTAACGGGTAAGAAAGGAATTTAAAAAAAATGTCGCCACAGGACTTGAATTCTTTAGTAGCTCAAATAGTTAGAGCATTCGTCGGCTTGAGATAAAAGGTTACAGGTTCAAATCCTGTCTGGGGCGAAATTTTTCCATTTTTTAAATTAATAGAAATGTTTACATTGAATAAAAAATATAACTTGTAGGTACTGTTTTTTTTGTCGTTTATTTATAAATAGTTTCGTTTATATACATTTATTACATAATTAGGAAAGCTCAAGTTTTCCACCTTCCAGCAATAGGCACTTCTTAAGTTTCAGGTTTTATGATTAAATCTATCTACCAACCGGTCCAAAATGTGGCTTAAAAGACCTTCTCCCACGATTCTTTTAATGTGTCTGCATCATACTTAAAGCAATGTGATAACCCTGTGCACAAAAAATAATAAGACTATCTACATTTCTTAGAAGTTTTTTTCGCTCTAGAAATTATTTTGCAGTTTCATCACATATTTTATCATTTAATAGAGGCCCGGTACGTGCTTCGCTACGTATATGACTGTATATGACCACATGAATGACTTAACACAATAAAATTAAAAAAGAAAAAAAAGAGGTTGGCGGGAACGGTCGGAGAGGGAAGGCGCGCTTTTCGAGGGTTCCCTCTAATCTCTAAGCTAAAAATGTGTAATATAATGTAAAAATGTATAATTTGTAAATTAATTGAAGTGGAAATATTACTTAGGTGTGTGTAAATGTGATTTAGTAAATAAACTGTATTAGTGAAAGACTATTGTAGTGTTTTATCACGACAGAAGAGGCAGAGGCCTGAACAAGAGAGAAAATTGAAGACGAAATGGGAAAAAGACATAAAATATTAAGATATGGGTTTATTACATAATATAAGACTAAAATAAAGCATATATAGAGGTAAAAAAATAATAATAATAATACTTTATGCACTGACGTAGAAGTTTTGGCGCCATCATGAAAAAAGATGATTTTGGTGTTCAGAATTTTGGATTTATAATTTTTGTGAAAGTAATCGCAATTCAAGGATGTGACGTACTATAAAACAAATTAACAAATATGTAAGCTTCAATTAAAACTAAAGAAGTATTGAAGGACTCAAATAACCTTTATATTAGGGAAGGAATGACTTTTAAAAAGGGGAAGACAATATGTTCAGAAACTGAAGAAATGACTTTAAAATTTTAATACGAAAAAGAATTTATTATTACGGAAGACTTGGCAGCATGGCCGAAAGGTCTTAGACGGCTCCAGAAAGGGTCAAATTAACTTAAAAAAGCAAAAAAAAAACAACTGAAATAAAGTTTCAATATGACAGTACAATCCCCATCTGAAAAAAGTTTCAATTTGACTGAAAAATACCCATTTACAAAATGATCCGCCATTTGTTGAATTTATTTGTTACAAAAAATGTGATAAATGACGAATCGCTCGACCGATTTTATGCAAACTCCACATAAACCATCTACTAAATAGTCCGAAAAAAGCCTAAACATTTGGTTTGAATAGGTGAGCCCGTTCTTGAGATATAAAATTACAAAG
>NJDD01001621.1:161563-195514 GCA_002245505.1 Calephelis nemesis
CCCACACACGTCGCACCTCATTTGATTACAACGGAAAAAGCAGCGAAAAATCGAGATGCAGTAATCGGTTCGTCGCCATGACTACCAATATTAACGGGGGGTTAATGTGGTCCGGGTAATAATGATATCAGGGCCTCACTACAGGACGTTATTGCTTCCGTTGTATATAATATTCTAGCTGAACCGACAGACGTTATCCTGGCCTAGCTGTGAATACTGTTTCCTTTTCATTACAACCTCTTCCTGACAATAACTAACACAAAGAAAAAGTAAAATTGGTCCATCCCTTCAGGCGTAATGCAAAGACCACGGGAAACGACGATTAAGTTCTATATATAAGTATATTTTTTACTATATATGTGATATTAAAATAAAGTATAATATTGATAGAAGAAGGCGTTACTTTGCGGAAATCCATACTTGAATCTGATTTTTTTTATTTGCAATTTCCCGCCAAAAAATATGTACTATTAAATTGTATAAAAAGTATAATATATAATATTGTTGCTGATTATGATTGGAAACGTACAATTAATATGTTTTTAAACTTTTAGCCGAGTTTAAAATAGTTGAATACACTAATATATCTTAAAAATGTATTACATTTTGAATAAGCAGATAGATATATGTATCTGGACAAATTACACAAATTTAATCTAATCCCAATCCCAGCCCCTCGACCAGCAAGGTTGTCAAAGAAATCAGATATTTCATTATTGATAATGTTAGAGTTCTGAATTATAATTAAAGGCTGGGCTAAAAAGTACTTCATAATTAAGCAACAATCATAATTGATAATTTGAAAGGACAGTTTGTGACGTAAGTGATAAAAATTGATCGGGGAATTAAACAACATGTAATTTGGAAAAAGATTATTTCTAAGTATTATTTAATAATTTCTATACAATTTTTAAATATTAATTGCTTATTTAAAATTAAAATTTGTAATTTAAAGCAAATTTTTGAAAAAAATTGCATGCCAAAAATGGTGAAATAGGACTGTATCTACTTTCACTACATCAAAACAACTCAATTTGTAAACCTATTTGAATTTTGAATGTGAACAACTTGCCATTTATTACATTAATACCGACGGAAAAGTATCAAATTTTATAGGTGTCCCAGTTACAGAGAAATCTTATATTAATTTTAATGTTATTGTACATTAGAAATATGTTGAACTAATAAATTGTATTTATAATTATTAAATAAAGTTTAACACATACACTCTCATATAATATTTTTGTTTGATGCAAGTTACATTAAAAAAATACTGTCAGTTTACAGTTTTACTAAACATAAAAAAGACATACATATATTTTTCGGCTACTTGCCGATCGCTATTATAATAACTATAGTATTTTTTTTTGTTATGTTATAGGAAGGCAAACAAGCAGGCGGATTTCCTGATGGTAAGAAATTCACGCCGCCTAGAGACACCAAAGATGTTAATGATGCGTTGCCAACCTGAGGTCAGGATGTTAGGCCTCAAGCAAGAGTAAGTTAACCGGCTATCTTACCCTCCGGACCGGAACACGTCATGACGTTATGGCGTCAGGAATAGGTAAGGCGGTGGTACCAATCCGGGCGAGTCGCTGCGAAACTCTACCACCTAGTCACATGTCACGGTGTTAGTGATAATAAGCCTATGCTCGCCTTTTACGAGCTGCCTGGCAAGAAAGGCAGATGGTCTATTCTGCAAAGGAGCCCGGACCAACACGGGGAATGTATATGTGTGGGGAATGTATATGTAATAAACTGTAATAAAAACATTAATAATCGAGTATTTTGTTTATTATGTGTACCAGTCAAAATAGCAAGAAAGTTTGCGTTATATGTAATTTTCAACATTCTGTTTTTTTTTCGTGTATACTGTACTTAATTTGGCGTGAAGCTATAAAAGGCATTTTTTTATTTAGCTCAGAACACTATATTGAATGCCCCAAATAGACGCAACAGTAAAACGCAACAGGTCGCAAATGCATGTTATGTTGGCAAAATATCGTATAAATATCGTAACGTATATGTAGGTAACAATTTCAACGGTACAAACTAAACTAAAATACACCTGCCCTAAGGTAGCTACCGCTTTACGTTGGACTCCGACAGTGATTATGACGATGACTTTCTTTTCATAATTTAAACCCTATCTGCGAAATTGCAACTTGCAACTTCATGCAAATCAATTAAACTTGACAGGTGGCAAATGTTTAATCCCGTGACAAAATAAAAAAAATCGAGAACTGAGAGAGAAACGTCAAACCAAATCTGTAGAATTTAACAAACTAATGAGTAGTCTAGAAAATAAAGAAATAATTGGCCTTAGAAATTAATAAAATTTAATAGAAAATTTCTTATATACTTATCACAACGCAATATGTTTTTATTTTTATTCTTATTTCTTTCGCCGGATCTTCTTAATGAGTGGCCGCGTTCCGATCCGGTAAAAGATTTTAGAATTATGTAGACGCTTCACAAGAATCTTTGTATACATCTACATGAATTCTATGTGAACATCTATTTTGAATTGGATTTTGAATAATTAACTTAATTTATATTCTATAATAATTATACCAAATATCTATTGTTATAACAATCTCTTAAAATAATCTGTTTTAGATGAGAGATAGGGATTCATGGATCAGTTACCAGGCTACCACTGTTATTCAACAAATTCTTAGAATTCTATACATTGTTCTATACATTAACACTCCAAAGAACATAAGGCCTATCTCTCATTGAAGATAGATTATTGAAACTGGCCATTAATTGATTGCCATCACTTGTTTACTACCATCTATGCTTGACTGCATGCGAAATATTTCAGCAACCTAAATCACTAGATATTTCAATCACCTAGAAATGGGATCGTCACATCCCCAAGTTGAATATTAGCTGAAAACAGCTACTGAGTGGTTGCTAAGAATTTATTCATAAATAATAATTTATGAATTAATTAGTAGTCTAAGAATTAATTAATAAATTTTTATTTACTCATAAATTCTATGTACCTAGTTATGAACAATAATATGGAACCCCAGATTTATAACATTGTCTTACCGTTGTTAATGTCGGCTCTCATTAACTAACTCTGCCCCGTGGACGGACTCGCATTAAGCCACGCACATATCCACCCCCGCATCGCTAAAAAGCCTTAGCCTCCCTCGTCCCAGTTTAAACAACCCCGGCTCATGCAGATTAGCTAAAACTACGCATTTTTTACCCCACTCAGGGGGATATTTTTCTCTCCCTTCTAACTACGAAATGTAGGACCGGGGGTGGAAAGTTTGCTTTTTTAATGTGCCCGAAGGCGCGCATTAAATTTGTTGCCAAATACGAATCGTTATAAGCCTTTTAAACGTATCTTAACTTGTTTAATATACGCAGCAGGAAAGTAGTTTTTATAATAATTATTAAATCTAATTACTCTTGTAATCCTCCTAATGTCATAAATGTGAAAGCTTGTAAGGATGTGTGTATGTTTGTTACTCTTTCACGCTCGAATAGATGAACTGGTTTGAATGAATATTAAGAACACAGATAGATTGTGACCTGGATTAACATAAAGGCTACATTTAATCCCGATCACACAAAGGATTCCTGCGAAAACGCGGGTGAAGCCGTAGGTAACAGCTAGTTTAATATAAGCTAACGAATTCTAAAATAAATAAATCATGTATAAAAATGAATCCTTATTTCTTTTGGTAATCATATCACGCGTGAATGGATGGAACGATTTTGCTAAATCTTTTTTGTTGTATTAGTTGTTGTTAGTAGAAGGTTTATAAATAAGTTTATTTCAATTCAATATCCATAGCCGGGACAGGTAAAAGTCTGTCGGTTTTGCTAGTCTATAACATAAAAATGAATTGCTAAATGTGTTGGTAAGGCATAACTTTCGAGCGACAGAACCGATTTATATAATTAATTTTTGTTGTGTTAGTTATTGTAAAGAAGGTTCTAATAAAGACAAAAATCGGGAAAATTGCAGGGAATATGGGAAAACAATATTTTATTTTTTCCATATAAACTGAACGGGTGGAACGAAGTACGCGGGGATAGCTAGTAATAAAAAAATGTAACCTGGACAAATTGCAAGAACTGATCTAACTCCAAAGTGACCATATTTTGTGATTGTGTTATGGACGTCAGTAATCGATAGCGATACTAACAGAAGTAAATTCTTAAAAAGATACTGAAATAAATATAATAAACACCAGACCCGGAAATACAAACATCGGTGCTCATCCCACAAATGTTTGCTCCCATTGGGAATCGAACCTGAGCTTCGCAGTTGTTTTATGGAGTTAAGGGTACACGCTATCGTATGTCATATTATTATTTATTCCTATTTTTCATGTTTTTAGAAGCATCTCGGTGACTCTTATTCCAAATAAAAGTTGTCTAGAAAATATCGCAAATTTGGCATTTCTTTATGTGATAGGTCAGCGAAACAGCATCATTGTCTTTTGATGGTAAGGGACAATCGTAGCCCATAGACATTTAAAGAACGCGTCTCTGTCCTACGGCTGAAATGTTAGGCCTACAGTGCAAGTCTACCGACTGCCCTACCCTCCAGCCCGGAACAGGATAGAGTCATTATGGCGGCAGGAATAGGTAAGGCAGTAGATCCCCACCCTGGCCAGCTGCTGCACAGCACTCAACTATGTAACGTAGTGGGGGTGGCTTAGCTACCACCCACCACTATGTTAACAGAAAAATGAGCAAACAAACAGTCAAACTTTCTTAAGTTTGACTGTTGGTAGGGAATCCTGTTGATATGATTTTAAAATAAAAAATCTAAACAAAGGTATACTATATTTAAAGTTAAAATAAAAGTCTTAATAAATGTCTGTGCACTGTACACTATACACAATAAAGTTTCTGCCGGCTAGGGATAAAAAAAAATAGGAATAAGTGGGCGTAGGATACGTCGGTGGTTCGAAGTTGGTCGACGGAGCACGGGGCGCAGCACGGAGGACCGCTGCTACGGGCCTAAGTGGTGTAGGTGCATGAGGACCCTTTTGGCGCCTTCCCTCAGCAGCCAGGAGCAGCAGGAGAAGTGGGCCGCTGGGAAGGCGGCCAGAGAAGTACACCGGCGGGGCAACTACCGCCGGTTTAGGGTCCTCGGGTCCACCACCGAGGAGCGGACCCGAGGACCCTAAACCGGGCTCCTCGGGAACTTAAGAAAGTTTGACTGTTTGTTTGTTCATTTTTCTGTTAACATAGTGGTGGGTGGTAGCTAAGCCACCCCCACTACGTTACAGTGGCACCAAGCAGCAAGCAGCAGTCTTAGTAAGACGTTCCGTCGACTTATAGAATTGGAGCTCTGTAGTAGGATATTAGGAAGAATGTTAGGAAAGAAAGTAGACTGAGATTACTAGAAGTGGACCGTGTCAGAACATGTAGCAGACTGTCGTCCTTTCAAATTAAATTTTGGTTCTACATTTCAAAATTTTACAATAGAGAACATTTTTTTTAATACTGGCCAGTGCAGTTGCCAACTACAAAGGCCAGATTAGAAAATAATATTACAACTACCAGAGGCATTATTAGTATTAACCTATATTTTTTTAAAGTACTTCAATAAATTTGACCTCTCCTAAAACAGTAAAAAAAATATTCTTTGGTTTCTTTTTTCTTTTGTACAAGCAAACGGTTCTTTTTGGGGTAAGAATTAATCGTGAGCTATAGATGTCATAGATGTTATAAGAGCATCGCTGTGGTATGATCGGGCTGTCATATAGCATGCCTATCATGGAAGGCCTTTCTACCTTAATTTTCAAACTGGAAGCTGACACTCATGGTATGTCGATAGGAACAGGTCAGATGATGGATCCCTACCCGGGCAAGTTGCTGATAAGCAGCAACCTCAGCAGCAACCTTACCACCAGTGGTCTTGTTAGCAATTACCAACTTATCTTATGCTCGCCTGTGACGAGCAGCCTGTCAGGGAAATAGATGATTGATTCTACACAGAAGATCGGGACCATTGCGAAGGATTTCTTTTAATTCAATACTGTTATGATAGAACGAATGTATGTATGTTCCGGATAAACTCCGAAATGGCTGGACCGATTTTAGAAATATTTTTAGAGTATCTTAAGATTGACCCAGCAGGTAATCTTGTAAAGTTTGATGGCGACTCCAATAAATTAAAAAAAAACAGAAAATCTTTATAGTAATCAAGCAGGATTATTTCTTTAAGCTGTATAAGCTCAGTTATAATGCCATCTATCCTTGTACTCGCTAGAAAAACGAGTAGAAGAGAGTAGAAATCAGGATAAATCACAACTATTATTGAAATGGTTTCATTTTTATATTTAGTATATTTTTTGTTACTGATTTCAAATTAATATATCTTTAAAGTAAACCATTCGAAGTGGGCTAGGTATACTAATAGCAAAAAAAAAATAGGTAAGAAAATAAAGATGGTAAGCAAAAATTATAAGTGCAAAAGCATTTTCTCGTAGGTACAGTCTTTGACGACCGTAGCTTAAAAAACTATCAACAATTTAGTAAAGAGCCATAATGACAACATGGGCTTTGAAATAAAAATTCCACATTTTTCGTCTCCGTTTAGGAGCTATTATGCAACAGACCGGTATTTTAAATAGGTTAGGAGTAATAAGATAAAATGTCCCCTTACATCCTATAAAATAATAACGAAACATTTAGCCACAGTATAATCGCACAAGAGATTCCCAAAGGGCAGGCATTAAGCCCATTAACCCTTATAAACTAAGGCCGAGCACTTGGAATGGATGAGCACTGGATATCTCTACAATCTATCTGGTTGAGTTTTTTTTTAACAGGACCCAACATTTCCTATACCTACGCCATGTAGCTATAGGAAATGTTGTTTATGTGCTAGTATTAATTAGGATACCCAACAAAACAGAACACGATAATGATGAACACTGTTGTTGTTGCAAAATATGAGGCTATGATAGAATTTCGAGTGCGTCGTTGCAGGACGCTACCGTAGGGCTGGCTGACTAAGTTAAAGAACTTTTTGAATAATTAACAAAACTAGATTTTTATACTCTTCAAGTAACTTCTAATTAAGGAGATTCTAAATTCGAATGTATTTTTTATATTATTTTTATTATATATTATTACTAGCGGCCCGCCCCGGCTTCACACGATTATGACATATACATATAAACCTTTAATCAAGTAAATAGTAAGTAAGTAATAATAAGTAAGTAAATAGTTCAAAAGTGACTAATGTAAAGAATCACTACATGGTATAAAACAAAGTCGCTTCCTCTGTCCCAATGTCCTTTTGTATGCTTAAATCTTAAAGTGATTGAAGAGGAAGGTTTATAGGTATGTATATTTAATAACCGTGCGAAGCCGGGACGGGCCCCTAGTATATAATAAAATAATGTCTATTGTATCTTTAGGCTACGTTTATCTCTTACTATCAAGAGATCTGTGTTTGTTTGCTATCTATTAACATTAAAAAACATGTGCTTGAATTTTATTGTAAAAAAAAGTATCTTTACGCCCATATGCCCGAAGAGGTAGGCAGAGGCACAACGAGGGCACCCACGGCTAGCCGAAGATGCTAAATCCCACAATGTGATAGGTAGCAGGCCTATGGCCAACCGGGCACATATCCTATCCTTTTTATTAGAAAATTGAAAAAACCCAGTTTTTCTTGTTCCCCGACCCGGAATTCGAACCCAGGACCTCATGCAGTCAAGTCCAACAACTGAACCGCTAGACCACAGAGGCGAAAAATATTAAAAACCTCCTCCATTTTAGAGTCGGTTAAAAAATATAATGTATTTTCCCTTCCTAGTTCCTACCAAAGGCAAACTCAAGCAAAAATATCAAATCTGCTCTCTGCCACATTAATAAGAATCCTTTACACGTGGAAGGTTTTCCCTTCAATTAATTTTATTTGTAAGGAAAATATTTTCTTCCGCGTTCTATTTAAAGGTATCAAAACAAAATTGTTTTCTGTTTTGGAAGAGATTATATTTACTGTTTACTGACGTTTGTAGATGATGACATATCCTTACTAATGTTAAAAACATGAAATTGTGTATATTTTTTTAAGTGGAAACTTTTTTAGCGGCGTTGCGCACTTTTTTTTTTGGAATGGGTAAAAACGTCTAAACTCGAGTCAGGATACGTGACCTGATCGAAAATTCGTAAGACGACGCAGGGCGCTCGCGAGAATGTTCGTGTTGTCATGTTTGTGTACGATAGCGCAATAAATGAATATTGCATTCTACCACATAAATGATAGTACTAATATTCATGTTTTCACTTCTGCCGGCACTCCCGGAGTTCACGCCGTTTTTTTAATCGAGTTCATTTGTATCTAGAGACATTTACATTAAATAACAAGTAAAATATGAAACAGTTTTATATAAACTGTTTTCGAAGTTATGTTTAGCACCTTTTTTGAATAAAAACACGATATTTACACATAACATAAAATTGATAAAGGGCTTATGTTAGTAAATCATATTTGGTCTACAATTACAATATCGAAACACGAGGCAGTTTTGAAATAACGTACGTGCCGCGGCCGGCGGGTCAGAGATCCTTTATTATTTCCCGATTTATTAGTTACCCCGAATCCCTCTAATTCCTACAGGAGCGGTATATACGAGTTTTATTTCTAAAACGATTTTAGATAGGGGTCGGCTTTGACTTTGGTTCAAGTTACAAGCTGTGGCGGATTAAGATTTGTACATGGATAAAAATTTTTTTATTCAATTTTAGATGAAAAATGGTGATAAATTCTATTTAAAAAAATGAGGTTGGTAAGTTATTTAGGTGATTGAGTTCAGATGAAGTAGGTACTACTTCCGATTTATTTCAAATGGAAAGTTGATGATGATATTAAAAAGCATCTTGATTTGATAAGAATATTATCTGATAAATATAAATAAAGGTCTTTTTATTATTACAAAACGGACTAGAGTAGTTGAAGTTTTACTGATCAAGATAGTTTTATTAATATAAACTAGTTCTAGACGGACAGAAAGTCTTGATCTTGATTCCAGTTTTACTTATTTATCCATTCATTCATAAACACGAAATTTTGTGAAAATGTTTGGATGTATGGCTGAACTCTTACTATCAAAAATAATTAACATTAAGTTAAAGATTTACAGATTACCGCAGAGCCTAAAGTCGAAGTTTCTATTAATAAATAAAGAAACAGACAAAACAAGCAAAAAATAAAAAAAATAAATAAATAAATGGGTATATTTACCATGTATACATACATAATACGAATATAGTGAAATGTGGTTATCTTAATATTACGTACAGACATCTCAACGTTATTTATTTATTTTTGTACAAATTTATTTATTGTTGTATTTACTGCAACTTCCCCACAACTGCTTTGTTTTATTTGAGCTTACTTATAATCGTACTTACATGCAGTTAAGCAAGCTCTCACACATATAAATATATTTATTGCTGGGGATATAAGAAAATAACGATATAACGAGTGCTTTTTTCAGTAGTCAAGCATACAAAATTAGGTAGCTTCAGTATACTTGGACATTATTTGCATATGCCTATGCCTAAGCCTATGCCTTGTACCACAGTATACTCGGCCTAGTATGTTGAGGTGGATGTCGCCCCGAGGCCTCGTTACAAACGCCAATAATGTTTTTTTCAGGATTCTGTTACATACGAGCGCTTGTAAAAGAATTATGGGGCGAAAGGCACTTGATCTAGTGGCGAATTTGCATACAACAAAACTTTTATATGTAATCTCGCTTTATTCAAAAACTGAAAAAAAACCTCTTCTTCTTCACTACTATGTTTTAAATTTTTGAAATGAAAACTTTAACGGCGTTGCGCACTTTTTTTGTAATGGGTAAAAATCTTTAAACTCGCGTCAGGACATGTGACCTGATCGAAAATTCGTAAGACAGATGGAGAGTAAACAGCCGGCGCGACATAGTAGAGGAAGTATTCTACGGCACGGCGAAAATGTATCACCGTCGGCCTGCGCCTGCTGTTTCGTTTAGACGGCGCAGGGTGCTTGCGCGAATTTGTTTGTTGTCATTTTTGTGTACGATAGCGCAATGAATGAGTATTGTATTGTATCACATAAATAGTAGTCATTTCACACTGATAATAAAAGCAGTTCATCCAAAATTATTCCCTAACCATTCCAATATATTGAAAATGCACAACGTTAATATTCAAGTTTTCAATTCTGCCGGCACTCCCGGAGTCCAACCCGTCGTTTTTTATCTAGCTCAATCGGATTCTTAAAATGTTTTGGAAGTTTGATATTCAGTTATTACACGAATTCTTTACTCTGTTGACTGGCAGATTACATAGTAAACAATCAAGTTTTTGTTTATTACGTAATATGAATCAGTAATTAATAAACAAGTAATGGGGTTTTTGTCCATCGTTTGCCAGCTATTGTAAGTTATATAATAACTCAAGCGGTCTTGCCATTCGCGAGCGGTGAACATTCTTTATAGTAGAAGATCCGAACCTACATCGACTTACACCGAGCTGATAATCGAACAAAACATACTTCATAGTCAAGTAAGTATGTCAGCGATCATATTAAAAGTAGGTTGCCTAAACCAACCCTGGACCGAATATTTTTAATTGTTTAAAAAAAAAGATTCTTATGTTTTCGATTTTTTTCAGGCAATCTTATATATGAACATAAATTGTAATAAAACTGCAAATATGTTGATTTTTTTCTATTATCCGATCCCGTGAAAGTAACTAGAATCGACAATTATCGGTTTATACTTGACAATCCAGATTAATAACAGGCAACCGAACTTTAAGTCGGGATAAAAAATGTCCAGGACATTTTTAGGCAACACATTTTTAATATATTTTCTGATATACAAAATTTGCTACAAAACCGGTTTCGTCCTATTATCAGTTCGGTGTAGGTCGATCTAACTTCGGATCTTAGACTATTTTCACGAGGTGGATTGGTTTGCTCTACGAGTATGTAGAAAAAAAGGCAAGAGTTTTGGCGCCATCGAGAAAAAAGATGGGCGAGGTCTTTTTAATAATCATTGAATTTCGTGTTGATATTGAGTGAAATTAGTCACTTTTGGTGGCATTTTGTACAATTTTGTTCAGTAAAAGTGCACAAATGAAATAATCGTAAATAAATTAGCGTATCGCGTATTTGCTCGTTGCCGCCAAATCTCAACACATAAGCTTGAGTAATGAGGCCACCGTTTTACCCAAAAGCCTGACATGATTTACTGACGACTTATGACTGTTGACTAATTCTATTTCACGAAAATTGATGTAATATTTGATGCAAATTTCTACTTGACTAATGGCAAAATACTAACGTGAAGGTCAATACCCAAAGAAAGAAAAAAAAGAAAAGGCAAACGATTAAGTGTGTCAATTGATGGTAAGAGATCAATGTTGCCAACGGATGTCCGTAACACCATTAGATTACAGATGTGTTGTCACCTTTTTAGAACACATTCATTCTTCAAGGATCCTAAGTCACATCTGTTTGAAAATACCGCCGTTTGTAGTTGGTACCACAAAAGTTACGGATATGTTAATAGTGGTTATAGACGGTTGGAAACACGGGTTGTATACATTAGTTTGCATTCGTCTGTCCTTCAGTCTTCAGTTTTCTGTTATCAGGCTGTCACCAAACTTAATACCAAATTGAATATTAAATGGAAGATGGAAATAAAGTTTTTTTCTAGGTTACCTTTTTTGGAAGTTGTGTCGATGACCGATTTCAAATTTAAATCGTCACGCATTTTTTATATTTTAATCATTTATACGGAATACTCACGATATATTTTATTTTATTTATAGGTATTTCGGCTAGCTTAAGCAGTGGTCATGACGGGCCTATGCAACTAGGCCGAAACATCGACAAACAAAAAGTCGTCTAGAATATCTTTAAATGTTAGTATACAGTCTTGCGACGACTCTTTCGGATTGATTCCACAGCCAGTTTGGAGTAAGTATGTGATAATCGGTAAATTTTCCACGTAAAAGACTAAGCATCATTGTCTTATGTTGGCAACACACTGTCGCCACATTTCTTAAATACATTGAACGTCTTTTTACCATCAGAAAATCCATCTGTTTTTTTTGATATACTATAAAAACAAACCGTCGGTCTGCGGTTTGATAAAATAGTGTAGGTAGATCTATTACAAAATACCAGATTTTTCTCCCAGCTCTTCCTGGTGTGATGAATGGGATGAAAACTAACTCTTCAGCCTATTAACTATCTCTAGACAAAAAAGGAATACTATAACAATACTCCGTTTTAACATAAAATGAAAAACAAATAAACACACTTTTTCATTTATCAGAATATATTCATGTAATACTTATTCATTATGTATATAGTAAACACAATTTAATTAAATTGCCAAAGCTATATGTTAATAGGTAGGATGTTTGGGTCCTAACTTTTCACTTTAAAGGGTTTTTTAAAGGGTGGGGAAGGGTGGTGGTGGTCTCCCGTATAAATACACCGAATACTGGACAACGCTAATTTGATTTCACTTTATATAATATGTTTTATGTTATGTGGAAATGATGATGAAATGTCATTTTATACGCGACTATGGGTTAGAATTTTAGACGACAAAATTAAATAAATAAATATCCCTGGACAAGTTATACAAATTCAATCTAACCAAAAAGTAAGCAAATTATATGATTGTGTTATGGGTGTTAGTCGTAAGTATCGTTATACTAATTCATAGAAATATTTAAATAGATACCAGAATAAATCTAATAAGCACCCAGACCCGGAAATGCAGACATCTGAATGTTCATCACACAAATGTCTGCCCCCGTCAGCAATCGAACCCGAGCCTCGCGGCTGTTCGGTGTAGTTAAGCGTTTACGCTAGCCACTCGACCAACGAGGCGGTCAAAACTAGGAGTATCACAGTTCCTAGGGTATTTCACTACTAAAAGGCGTAAACATTGATAAAGCAAAGTGAACTATGGAATTCATTGCCTTATGAAATGTGAATACTCCTAATTCAATCATTAACAGTTTTTAAGAAGGCAGTAAGCGTTTTGGTGTGTAATTAATTAGCATGTTGGTACTTTAGTCATAATTAGTAATTTAGTTTGTGTGTTTTTGTAAAGTAAGTTTTTGTATTGGGCACTGTATGTTCTACATTTTTTTATGCATTCTCACTATTTTGGGTTTGCTGGAAGAAATCTCTTTTAGAGATAAGCTCGCCTTTTGTATAATTTTACATATTTACTTGTTTTTTTTACTTTTTGTGTACAATAAAGAATTAAAGAAAGAAAGAAGTTTTGAGCTCATCAATTCGAAATTTAAAATACTTAGTTATTCTAACAGGTATATTTTTTATTAACCTGTTTTTTTATTGGAATAAGACAGTAAACAGTTTTTCCCATGTTGGTCCGGGCTCCATGCAGAATATACCATCGGCCTTCCTGTGCCAGGCAGCTCGTAAAAGGCGAGTATTGCCTTACCGTCACTAACACCGTGATATCAGACTAGGTGGTAGAGTCTCACAGCGACTTGCCCGGATTGTTACCACCGTCTTACCTATTCCTGCTATAATGTCAGCGCTTGCCGTTGACTTGTTCCGGTTCGGAGGGTAAGGTAGTCGGTAAACCTACTTTTGCTCGAGGCCTAACATCCCAGCCTTAGGTTGGCAGCGCACCAATACCACCTTGGGTGTCTCTAGGCGGCGTAATTTTCTAACCATCAGAAAATCCGTCTGCTTGTTTGCCTTCCTATTTGTACCACAGATTAGAGAGATTGTGACCTGGATTACGACATAGGCTACTTTTAATCCCGATCGCACAACGGGTTCCTGTGAAAACGCAGGCGAAGCCGCAGGCAACAGCTAGTTAAATAATAATTACAAAAGTATATCATGTCTTGTCAATTTGTAAAGGTGTGAAATCATCTGCCTACCTTCTAGGTACTTTGTAAGAGGTGAGCAAAGGATAAATGGCTCATTGCCAAAAAGATCACTAGTGATGAAGAACTCACCACTTACCTTACTACCTATTCCTGCCACCATAATGATAGTGCCATGTTCCGGCCCGGAGGATAATTGAATTGGAGAACTTGCACAACAAATAACAGCTCAGATATAAGACAACAACGCACCTACAACATTTATGGTGTCTGTAGGTCACCGTTATTACTTACAATTAGTAGCTTGTTGTAAAAATGTAGGAGGAAATATGTAAACAGCTATTCTTTCCTAAAAAAAGGAAATAAACTTTAAAGAAAATTTGTAAAGTACGTAAATTAAGTTAAGTATTTTTGTTAAAAAAGTATAAATAAATAAATTAAATAAACATTTCAGTTAGTCACATCGAATATTAAAACTTAAACGATAACCATCGAAGTCAACAACGACATTTGGCAGTCCAAAATTAGATGTCAACGAGGGTGAAAATCAAGCCATAGCTAAAAAAACACCTGGTCTAAGCCCTTGAAAGTCTAATTTTACAGTACGCAGCATTAGAAACCCTTTCGCAACGAATTAGTGCTCTATTTCCAAGAACGGCGCAGCCCTGTAGGGCGCGAACGCCGAGGTCGTCGGCCTAGGTACCCGAAATTCGAAAGCACTAAAAAACTCTTTCCAAAATGGCCGCGGGAGACCTGTTACCCATGTAACATTACTCTATGTCAGATGTTTCAAACTTTTTTAGGGTTTGTAGTTGTGTTGACTATAAGAAATAGAATAAAAATCCATCTGCTTCTTGCAGCTTGACAATAAGTTTTGCTTTTTTAAGGTAGATAGATAGATTAATTACTGCATCGATTTTGACGATACCAAGCCTATGACAGTCAGGGATAATATAGCATTCTAAAGGTTAAAGAATTTTTAAATTTCGGAGCCTATTCATTTCGAAGAAACAAAAAATCAAACCTTTTCTCTTAATAATATCTATATATACAAAAGAAAGTGGTGTTAGTTACACTATTTATAACTCAAGAACGGCTGAACCGATTAGGCTGAAAATTGGTGGAGACGTAGCTTAGAATCGGAAGAAGGACATAAGATATTTTTTATTGTGTTGGATCATGAGGAAATTGGGAGAAACAACATTTTAATTTTTCCTTTACAAACTGAACGGACGGAACGAAGTTCGCGGGAACAGCTAGTTATAGTATAGATTTTCTTTCAATTTTGGAAAAACAAAGTGTTAAGTATTTGATTATCCACTTTATTTTATGTACTCACTTTATGTTTTTTAAGTTATTATTTAAAAATTAAGCTTATAAATATCAATAATGAATTAATATAATAAAATCTTATAAGTTATTGTAAAGGGTAAGCTTTGCTTTGTTAAGTTTATTTATTTAAATAATATTAACCATAACTTGTTTAAGTGTAAGATGCCTTACCTACAAATAAACATAGTTCGATTTGGAGATATTTAACATGTAGTACTTACATATTAAGCAAATCAGATAAACTACATTTTTGCACATTACTATGTTTTGGGTTCAAAAGGGTCAAGCGTCCCAATAACCTGTTTCAGTTATTTTTAGCTGACTTCGAAAAAGGAGATTATAGTTATGGTTATTAAGTATAGCAAGGTTATAGACGGTATGTCAATCGATTTTTATTCATTAGTTGATCGATTTTAACACATTTTTGCTTTGAAACAGCCGTACTTCCGATGTGGTGATATTGCCACTAAGTGGTTAGTGTATACCTATATATATAGGTACACATTAGGTATAGATGTGGGAATCAAGGCGAGGAAAATGCTCATTTTTTTGCTAAAATAAAGCCGATTCCACTTTTATACAATCTAATAAATATAGATTTGATAGAATGGGCTTTGATTATCTAAAGTATTTATTTATACACATCTGTTTTTAGGCCAAGTCCCTGTTATGCTACGCAGAGAAGACGAGAAGACATTTTTTTTATTGCACACATGTTCCAACAGAAAAAAATGACAAACGGAAGTGCACAAGTAATGTGGGGCTATCTGAAAACTCTGAAGACTAGCGGAAAACTCTGCGCTTAGTTCCAAACAACTCGTATCGAAGTAAAAACAAAATGTAAAATCAATCGGAAAAAAATTGATAAAAATACTGTGTTGGTCGGGGCTCCTTTGCAGATTAGATCATCTGCCTTCCTTGCCAGGTAGCTCGTAAAAGGCGAGCATAGGCTTACCGCCACTAACACCGTGACATCTGACTGTCATCATCCGATTTATTTAGATTCAAAAACTTAAAACATAATACTCATTTTTTCCTTTCAAATGACTTCGAATGATTGTTTAAATGAATTTGTTGTTTATTTTTTTCATTTAATGAATTAATTACATAATTTATATTACACATGTTGCCATAAAGACAGTAGAAACAAAAAAAAAAGGTTAATGAAATGGCTTATATAGGTAACAAAAGTGAAACATACATATATAATTTTAGTTTCTTTGTAGAGTTGTTTTAACTTTTCGAAATACGGTGGTGTATAAGGTGCCTTATATAATTATATATAACTAGCGGCCCGCCCTGGCTTTGTACTGGTATTGCTCTTTAATCGCTTTATCTATGAAAAAAACAGCATTAAAATCCCTTTGCGTAGTTTTAAAGATATAAGCATACGAAGGGACATAAAGACAGAGAAAGCGACTTTGTTTTATACTATGTAGTGCTTAATTAGAAAACTACTAACAAAGCCAATATCTAACTTAGCTATTGAGATTGTTCTTATCTCGATCATGTCCACTTTCAAACAACCATACGCTCCAAAAATAAATGATTCCGTAGACACACACACAAACACAAACATACGCACACGCACATTCTCATCAGATTTATAACATCCCTCCCTCTTTCCCCGTCGGGGTTTAAAATATATAGGCTTAAAATATATAATAGGGCTAGACAATAGTTGGTTTCTTTAATAGTCTAAATTTTGTGGTATCTGTCAACAGTTGGCAAACCCTGCTTCACTCTACTCCTAAGAACAAGTTGCATTTCACCCGGTACACACACAAACGCACCATTATGCACACGTACTCACAAAACTATACTCGGTATAAGGAACATCGTACTGCTTCAAATATTATTATCACCTGCTTTAAATATTGTAGTGGGCTCTTTTTAGCCGACTTTCTACAATGGGAGAGGTATCAGTGCAGCTGTATCATTTAATTTTTACATGGGATTGAAAAACAAGCACAAGAAAGTAAAAAAAAGGTAGAAGTTAGGTATAGATATTTTTATGTTAGAATACTTAAAAGTTTAAGGAAAATAAAATAACAGTTTATTTTTAGCAAAATTTAGTTTTGACCATAAATGTTTGCATTTTGGTGCAGCGATTTTGATTTACTCGTATTGTGTCGTACGTTACGTGTGCGTTTTCCCCGTGTTGGTCCGGGCTTCTTTGTAAAATAGACCATCTGTTTTTCTTCGCAAGGCAGCTCGTAAAATGCGAGCATAGGATCTCCGTCACTAACACCGTGACATCTGACTAGGTGGTAGAGTTTAGCAGCGACTCGCCCGGATTGGTACCACCGCCTTACTTACTTCTGCCGCCATAATATCATGACGTGTTTTGGTTCGGAGGGTAAGGTAGCCGGTAAACTTACTTTTGCTCGAGGCCTAACATCCGGGCCTCAGGTTGGCAATGCACCATTACCACCTTTGGTGTCTCTAGGCGGGGTGAATTTCTTACCACCAGGAAATCTGTCTGCTTGTTTGCCTTCCAATATCATTAAAAAATGTCGCAAAAGCATTTGCATACAGGCAAACACAATTTAGAGTAGTGAAAGTGACGATGAAAACCACAGTCAGAGTCCAAAAGTCCTTTACACAGTTTGTGATTTTATTTAGCGGAAACTCAATTCATGATATGTAGTAGATACATATTAATCTGTGGTGCAATATTAAAAAAAAGGGATAAAAACAAACAGCAATGTTGTGCCAGGTACACTCAGATGATGAGGCCATTTACCTTTACGCCTGAAAGCTCGAGGAGAGCATAGGTTAAATGGATTATAACTTATAAGACCACTGTTGCTGTGCAGCAACTTACCTATTAAGAATCCATTCCAGATTTCCAGAGGGTAGGTTGTCTGGCAGACTTGAACAATAGGCCTAACATCCCGGCAACAAAACAGCGACGCACCAGTCAGTTATTTTCTATAGGTAAATTAGTTTAAAATCGTTTTAAATAATAAATAACCGACGTTTTTATAAAATCATTCCAAATTTTTTTTTGTTATTCATTTACAATATCTATTTTCTTTTAATTATTTAACAGATATGTATGTATTTCATCTAATCAAAGACTTCAAATTCACAATGACACTTCACAACATAAATTTATTTATTTATTATTTAATTTATTCTTTAAAGGTATCAGACATTTCATATACTAAATAAGCAAAAAAATAAATAATAAATAAGCAGCAAGAGTAGAGACTAAAAATAACTTGAATTTTAAGTTAGGTTAATGATAAATTCTAAATTCAAATGTGATATGCTTTTTTTTCAATTTGTAGTATTGGCCGGAAAGTGATTATTACAATCATAAATTCTTCACTTTATAGCCATGCGAGGTACCTACCCAACACTATGTCACTTATCACTGCATTGCTAAAGATAGTATTTTGTTATTTGTTAGATATTCACAATTCTGTTTTGAAATAATTAACTAACTGCACTAATACTACTTCTCGCAGTATTAGTTTTACGCTATGAATTACATAAGGTATATAATACAGTACGTACGCACTCAATTTTCACAAAATCTGCAACTACAATCGTAAATTTATTAAAAACTTATATTTTAAACCAATAAACCCAAAATAATAAAAACTGTTTAGTTAAAGATTTTTAATTCAGGGACAAAAAACAGTTGTAAAAAAAGAAACGTAGTATTAAAAATATTATGGTTTTGTAGGCCGTGAACTGTAAATCTAAAAAAAAGAAACGTAGCATTAAAAACTAATATAGCTTTATAGGCCGTAAGCTGTAAATTTAAAACAAGAAAAGAAGTATTAAATAATAATATAGCTTTGTAGACCGTAAGCTGTACTCTAAAAAAGAAAAGCTGTAATAAAAAAAACATAGCATTGTAGACAGAAAGCCGTTAATCTAAAAAAAACGTGGCATTAAAAACTAATAAAGCTCCATAGACCGTAAGCTATAAATTTAAAAAAAGAAAAGTAGTATTAAAAAATTACATAGCTTTGTAGACCGTAAGCTGTAAATCTAGTGATGTGCGTGCGCCGTTAGAAACATTGAATCGCACTCAACGTTTAGTGTTGTACCGTTATTACATTAATGAAATAAAATTATTCGAATTAAACCCATTACTATTTTACCGTTGTGGTGTTTTAGTCTGGTTTTATTATTTCCACTGAATATCAGATAACTGCTGTTAACATAGGTATGGTACTGTAAGGTCAAATTTAAAAGACTATGTATTTGATATTTTCCATCGTCGGCGCTTGGTAAAATTTTCAAACATTTATATTTTTTAAATAAATAAACGCTTGTACTATTTTTTAGCATCACTTACAATTTATTATTTTGTAAATAGCCTACCGGTTTCACTAATACAGCATCATCAGGACTAAAACTTAAACTAATCCTTTAAGTTTTAGTTAAAGTAGTTTAGTTTAGTAAAGTAGTTTAATAGATAGTTTTCTTTTCACCGGACAAGATATTTCATTGACTGTCGCATTTGGAATGATGATTGAACCGAGAAACATGCATTATTGTGCATAAGCTAGCTAATATTAAAAGCTAAAGCTGTCATGCCGAAAATATAATAAGCCTGTGGTACATATAGCTTAACTTATAACTTAAAAAAAAGTTAGCTATATATAATTAAGGGTAGTAAAACTGCGAAAAACGAAATCCAACTATTTAACATTAGATGCCCCTTCGCGATTACATAATTCTTTCTTTGAAAGGTAGTAAATAATATTGAACTTTAATAAAAAAAAGAACCATCAATACCATACAAAAAACATAGAATGAAATTAGTAACCTTCTCTTTTTTTAGATTGGTAAATAATATAAATATATTTACAGATTAACGATATCTCGTTCGTATAAGTACAAACTTAATTGTTTTTATCGCCATATATATTATTAATTCGTTTCGTGATCTGTCTTATTTTATTATTTTGCTTTTTGTTTGGTTTTATGTTCTTTATAGAACATCCTCTAAATTTTCCAAACCTTTGTAATTAATAAATTATAGACATAGGTGGTAATGGTGCGTTGCCAACCCGATTCCGGGGTGTTAGGCCTCGAGCGAAAGTAAGTTTACCGGCTACCTTACCCTCCAAACCGGAACATGTCAACGGTAAGCATTCGACGTTATGGTGGCAGGAATAAGTAAGGCGGTGGTACCAATCCGGGCGAGTCGCTGCGAAGGTCTACCATCTAGTAGGGTGTCACGGTGCTAGAGCATTCCCCTTAATTTTTCCAAGCTTTATAGTTAAGAAATTCAGTATGACCAAATAACTAGAAATCCGGAACTTAGAAAAACAATTAAACGTACTATTAAATAATTTTAAACACACATCTTAATTTAAGTATTTTTATGTTTCGCTAAGTCCCTCGCAGATATGGCAGAGAATATCGAATACCAAGTGAAGGAAGTTCACTGAGTCGACTGGCTTAGCATAAAAATCGATCTGATTGTTTACTTTTTCATAAAAAGCTTAGCTTAGCTTCATGGTCTCTGACGTCAAATTTCTTACATTTTAATGTCTTCATTACACATTCCTTCTTGTCTTCGGAATCGGATGCAGAAGACTTTTAGTATGCCGTTTCGTTCGGAAATAAAGTTTTTGATATGTTTTTATTGGTGTCATGGTGACTTTGTTTGGTCAGTATTACGAGTAAATTACTTGAAGATAATTCTACATTTGACCGATTTTAATGAAGAATAACTCAGATTTTTAATAAATATCACCCTTCTATCATTAAAAACTAAGTTAAAATTTATTAAGTATTTTCTTTTGACTCATGATTAAACAGAAACGGACAAACTGCTATTTATACCTAAAAAAGGGCAATAAAAAGTTTATTTGACGAAAAATCCGGTAACTTATGGAAATATTTTTCATAGATCTTAAACGTTCAGACTCCCTTACGATTATCAAGATCTGTGTCGCTAGAAACAGGTATGAGAGTAGGGGCCGTCCCAGGAAACGCTGGCTTAAAGTCAAGGATACCTAAAAGCATGCGAAGGCGAGAAAGAGGAATCGAACCGCAGACACTCCGTCAGTACAAAATAATTAAACACTCGTTGAATGATTGTTTTACTAAATACTGTCAAAAATCGGATTCAATAATTTCCAATTTAAAAAATTTAAAGTGTCTCTAAACACAAAACACATTTTTAGAATTAGTTAAACAAGAAGTAAACTTTTATTATGGCTAACGGCCAATGTTAATAATGTATCTCTAAAGATGAATTTCAAGCAATCTAGCTGCATTTTAGCTGCATATCTGCCGGCCTAATTGCCATATTTATCCTGTCCAAAGATATGTTATGGCAAGCGATAATATAAAATGGATCAAAATATCAAACTTGGACAGCAAGTTTTGGATTAGGGTTGATTATTAATATTGGCCGTAAGATAATAGACTTGAACCTTATAAGACAGTGACTTGATTTTTCTGCTGCTATAGCTATTGCCAATATTGTATTCCGATTGGAAAGCAGTCGGTTTAGAAATAAACGATTTATGAAGAACCGAACGTAAGCATAATATCTGCAATGATCAGGTCCGACTATACTGTCGGTAAGCTAACGCCAAAAAGAAGAAGGTCTAATTATACGAAACAACGAATATGTCCACACAATATATTTTTAATTTGTGAGTCAATATTTTTTATATTTTAATTGCCACCTATGGAGATAAACCGGTGGGGAAGTTAATGGGTAATATATAATTATATCTACCAATTTTTCTACGCACTTTTGGGCACACCCACTATGAAACGTATCCGTGCATTGAAACCAACACAAGTGCACAACCAATAAATAGATTGAACTAAACGGTGAAATTTAAAAAAGGAATAAAACCAGCGAATCGCATTGCCGCACACTTGAACACTAATGCAACCAATCATTAGCCCAAGCTGATAGAAATTAAACCTTATATGTATGATGTTAAGACTGAAATTAAATGGATAAAAATGAATGATGTAGAACTAGCATGTTAACACGTAATGCATGCGTGCGAATGACGGCCAAGCACACAAATACTGATTTTTGATTATAGAAACACCAAATTTTTATATATGTGTGCGTGAATTTTTATTTGAGTGTTGTAGTTGAATGCATTCTTTTTGCGCTTGTATTGTGAAATACTTTTAAGTGTGTTGCGTATGATTTATTTGTGTGTGTAATTTTGTCGTTCTCATGATGGATTCGCGTGTTTGTATTGGTGTTTTTTTATCTTTTTGCGAGGAGGCACACAGAGGGAGTTAAAAAATAATTTTAACAGGCACACTGCAACGCGTGTTTAATTTTTGAGCTCTCTGTTCTGGGCGAAATGGAACGTCATTACTTTTTTAAATTACGAATGTCGTTGGTTTTAAATTTACTTTATTTTTAATTCTTCATCATATTGTGAATTATACTATTCATGATGTTACTTTTAGTTTTGTTATTATGGTGACGAAAATACATAATTATTTGAAATTATTTAACAAATAAATATTAACTTCAAGGTTTTCGGTGATTTATTTTTTTAGTGACAAATATAAAGAGACAGACTATAGTCTTATAATATAGTCTTATAATAAGGTGTATTTTCATCGCCGAATCAAACAAGATAATGACGAGCGCTAATGTCAACAACAGGAGGGGAGTTGTTGCATGTCTATCATCATGCCTTATGGAACATTAGTGAAATAATTTAGTTTTAGTCTTAATTTATAAATACCACGTCCTAAAATTTTCACAATATATTTTGATTTATTATTTTTTAGCTAACCGATTGCACTATTTATTAATCATCAGATCGTTTAAAACAACAATTACAAAATTTTAGATTCGCCCTGATTTTTCAGTCGCCCTGATGGTGCTTAAACAGTGATAATGGTTGTCGGAAAAATAGCACAAATGATTTGTGTAAACTAAAGGTGCTATTTTCAAAAAAATACCATTTATAAATTTACAAACTTTGTCTAAATATTATCCAGACATATCACTGACATTTATAGAAGGTGAGAAGTGTGGAATCTAGATTATATCTAGCGGGTATACATATATGAATCCTCTCTTCTTGAAAACCCACTAATTAGAGCAATAAGAAGTTTATTAAATTTATTCTGGTATCTATTTAAGTATTTCTATGTATTAGTATCGTTGAATAACACCCATACCACAAGCAAATAATTTGCTTACTTTGGGGTTAGATTCAATTTGTGTAAAAAAAGAGGTATAATATCCTTATGTACAAGTACATAATCACTAGTATGTAGTCGCTTGGCGGTAGAGTTTTCTAAGAAAGGAGGGTAAAGTGGAAGTAAAAGTTTAATCAATTGAGGAAATCAACTTTTAAAAAGAAACATTACAATTATGTTTTCGTTGTAATTTATCTATTTATCTTTTCTTAAATCGGGGTTTTAAGAACCAATAAAAGTAAAAAAGCAGACAGTAAGACAGCAGACAAGATACATAATTAATTATTGATTCTGTATGTTTGTATGTCATGTAGTATAGTGGTAGTACATTTAATATAATATGTAAGTTATAAATAATAAAACATTTCCATAATAATAAAAGTATTTTTCCTGTAATATTTTGATATATTATGCTAAGTGTTTTTCTTGGTATATATGTGTTGTTATATATTTATTGTGCTACCTAAAATTAGATTCAAATGTGTTTGCAAATGTTTAGTTAATGTTTTTTTTCTTTGCACCCCATTTAATTATTCTTTCTAATAAAGTTAGTTTGACTGGTAGAGAATGCCATGTAGCATTAAGGCCACCTTGTACACTATAGTGCGTGAAATTTAAATAAATAAAAGTATCTTTTGTTTTCATCCATATTATTTACATTTCATGAACATAATATTATTAGTAGTTATTTAAATTGTCCTGCGTTACAAGATTTTATTTTGTTTGAATCTTTAAATAAGTATTTAAAAAAAACAAGGAATAAATGGACTTAAAACATGATTCAAATTTTACTTCTAACTTCTATTCTTTAAACAGTGATATCCCGACCAAACTGTTTATCGATTTGTCACTAAATTTGGACAGTAAGCTAGTTGCACTAGGCTGATCTTAAAAATTATATTAAGGTTCAATTTTAATTTGGTCTGGGCTCCTTTGCAAAATAGACCGAGGAAATTCTGCAAAGGAGCCCGGACCAAGACGGGTAAAAAAATATTTTATTTTATTTACTTGCTAACGTGATTTTAATAGTTTTGTTTTTCTGTTTTTATACTAATTGTATTTATTGCCTTTTTTATGATAATATAGCAAATGTAGCGTTGAAGTTTTTATTGTTAAAGAGGCGTACCTATATAAACTGTTAACTGGAATTTTAGGTTAGGTATCTTAATACATGGTTATGGCCTAGAGCATTAACTTTTTATACAATTTTAGTTGGTAATAAAGATATTCTTAATTTTCACTTTTGTCTCAAATGTCATTTAATACGTAATATTAATGAAATGAAATTGGTTTATTTGCGAAATACGTGTGTTGAAAAGATGTTACAAAATGATCATAATAGGCATTCCTACAAATTGTGTATTTTTTTGTTACAAAAATAAATTATTAATCACAAAAAGTTGTTAAACGTTAATAAATTTATATTTTTTTTTTTAAATAAACGTTAATAAATTTATTATAATTTATTAGGCATAGTATAACTACTACCGTTTCTATAACTAGCCAGTCATGAGAAGAAACTGCAAAACAAGTTCCCCGGCAGCCTGGACCATGCCCTCTCTGCTTTGTACTACTACCGTTTCCAAAAGTAGCTAGCCAGGAAAAGAAACTGTGAAAATCTCCTCAACAACCAAGATTTCTGTAATTATATTAAATTCATGATTATTAAAAATGTTTTATTATTTATGCTTTTCTGCATAAAAATGTTTGACAAAATAATGTGTTTTCTCAAACAGCAAGTCAAACACTTTCTTTCTAATTAATATTTTTAGTGGACGTTTTTTATAGTACATTTATTATAAGTTATAAGATTACCTGAAGTTTGGTTGTATATACGAATGGACATGCAGTATAAATTATTAAGATAAATATTAAGTTTTTAGTTAGGCACATCGAGTTTTTCACTATTTCTAAAATGTTACAGAAAAAAGTTTTCACTTTTTACAGCATATTAATGAAATTTTGCGTAACTAATGAGTTTTATAGTTAATGTTTATTAAATATTTTGTTAATAAGTAACTGCAGACAAACACAGGTGACTAATTTTGAAAAGTAACTATTATATATATATAAATAACTTGCTGTTCGTTAGTCTCGCTAATACTAGAGAACAGCTGAACCGATTTGGCTAATTTAAAGGTTTAATAGATTAGAAGAAAGGAAAAGCTGAAACTAAGAAAAACACGTTTTTTTTTGCCATACAAACTGAATCGGTAAAACGAAGTTCGCCGGGACAACTATTTACATAAATATTTTACTTATTTATGGAGACTAAGAGTTTGTTTGTTTATATTTCAACTTGGACTATGTCAGCCGCGTCTAAAATAATATGTTAGAATTCGATGAGCCAAAAGACTGACAATGGTGGTAGTTTTGTTGCGCACTCACTAAACTAAGAGCGTTCCAGAGCGCGAAACTGAATGAAGACATTCAGCTACTTTAACTGACAACTTTGTTTGGAAAATGTCGATTTTATGAATGATTAAAAGATAATTAACTCTCTGAGTGCGGCCGCTAACCACCTTTTTTCATATTTACCAAATATACCTGCCTACTTAAATAATGTGGTTATTTTAAGTTTAGTAGTTTTACATATTTATTGAATTATATTAATTGCAAGGTTATATAGGTAGCACTATGTGTCATCTATTTTATGTGTTATCTATGATACTCCAGAAAAATATAGATTTAGCCTGACATGTGCATTTTTTCTGTTATTATAATTATACTTATGAATATTCCAATCACTCAATTATTAAAATAATACAGTATTCCAACAATATTGAAATGTAAGTATTTATATCTTCTTCAATTCGCTAAAACTCGAGAACGGCTGAACCGATTTGCCTAATTTTGGTTTTGAATCGTAAGTCTAGGGAAGGTTTAAAATATAAGAAAATGGGAAAAACTGAAGATATTATGAATGCATATGTAAAATAGCTTGTACATTTTAATTTTTATTTACATCTCAGACTTCAAGTTATTTGACCACTTTATGAAGAGTGCTGTTATGTCTTAACTATGTTTATTTTACAAAACATACGGGACAGTCAAAAACAAAAAAAAAGAGTATATAAAATCGGACTAAGTAATTAGAAATGATAATATTTTGACTTTTACACCTCCCTCACAGGAACCGCTTTAGTAAGCGCTGTAAAAAGTGTCCTATAACTTTCCTCCGAACATAAAGTACTTACCGGTCAAATTTGGTTACGATCGGTTCAGTAGATTCGGCGTGAATCGTGGTCACGATACAAACAGACAAAAGTTCTTTTATAATCTTTAATTGTACTAAAATCAACCAAGTTAATTGGACGAGTGAAGTCACGAGAATATTATATATTTTTAGAATAAGAATGCAAGTAAGCAGATGTGTCTGCTGATATTAAGAATGAGAAATAGCTCAGAAACACCAAAAATACTGACGTTGCGTTGTCAATCTACAATTAAACCTTTTCCGTCAATATACCGGGTACCCTATCCTGTTCTCCTAATATGAAAAGATGACGACTGGTCATCTCAGCAGCAAAAGATATGTGAAGTAGATCGTAGAAACATCTTTTTTAAACTTCTGCAAAGATGCTGTCAAATCAACTGTATGTTTTTGTAGGTATGTTAGATCACACAGCGAATGATGAATGTGTGTGTATGACTTTAAGAATCTCAGCAATAGTTTCATGTATTCCTTCGATAATCCTACTCACACATGACCGGTTCCATAGGGCGAGATCTTGTACAGTTGGCAAAACAGAAAAGGGGTTACAGACAGACATTTTTTTTGTTATTTAATGTGTTGGTGATTGATTTGTTATTTTTTTAAATGAAGACCACTGTCCTCAACGACCTGCTCAAATACCCTTATGATAATTCCAGAGCGTAATACAAAATTTTACAACACCTTTACAGCACAAGCTATAAAGCTTTGGAACGCTTTCCCTTTAGCAATAAGGCAGGCTGAAAATAGAAATGTATTTAAAAAAATAGTTAAGGAGTTTTATCTTAAGTTATCGCAGTCGTAACTTGAGCATCGGAGAATGTTTTCACCGTCGGGATCTAGATTTAATATTTTGTTAGAATTAGTTGTGCCATCCATTTTAAAAAGGATCAAAAATAATTGTATGACAAAAAATATATGTAGTGTCTTATTTCTAAAATCGTGGCTTATGTTTTTTATTTTTACCCACAACATGAAAAATTGTTTCTTTGTACACAAAAGTTCGTCACGTCTCAAATACTTCTAGTAAGAAAATAAAAAGAAAATTAAAAAATAAAAATAACAAGGGATCTTTACCCTAATGTATATAGTTTGACATATATTCACTTACTTAGTTTTATTTTATAATTAGATAAGTTTCTAAGTTGTGAGTTATTTTATGTATTAATATATTATCTTTCTTTTTATAATGTTGTATTTTTCTTTATTTTTACATATCTTTTTTCTAAATACCTACTGGTTATTTGAAAGAAATCGCTTATTAGAGATAAAATCGCCATTTGTATAATTTACTTACTGTTGTTATAGTTGTAGTACTTTTATTATGTTATCGTTGTGGGTGGAGTTTTCGGTAGAAATGATAAAAGAAGGTTTTAATTTCAAACTTTTTCTTTAAATTTCAAACGACTATATTTTCTTAATCGAAATATTTGAGATGTGACGAGCTTTTGTGTACAAGGAAACAATTTTTTATCTTATAGGTAAAAATAAAAAACCCTAAGCCACGATTTTAGTAATAAAGACACTACATTATATTTCTTTGTTTAGAAAAGTATTTTTGATGCTTCTCAAAATGGGTGGTATAACTAATTCTAATAAAATATCAACAACATTTTTCGTTACCTTTAGCCACGTTAGGTGACTTGAATATATGGTTTGATTCACTATATCAAAAAAAAAACTACCTAATTGAAATACTATTCCTTAAATGTTATGTATATGAATGATACAATAAACTTTTTTGATTAGAATATTTACATTTTAGCAACCTTGCGTCACTTTAGTCAACAAGTACAGAGTAACCCTCTTGCCGGTTGCTATACGGGAGTTGCAAAGCTCTAGATACTTTTTTTCACTGCACAGTGGTTGATTATAGTCAAAACTTTCCTATATATATCGATTAAATGTATTTTCTGATTGAAAACCCTTTAACAAGCATAAGAAACCATGCATACAATTAAAGTAGTTTAAGATTTTAAACCAACTAAATTAATTGTCAAACACCTTTAAAAGGCTAGAAAATAAAACTCTAATTAGAAAGAAAGTCTAAGCCTTTTACTCCTTAAATTTACTTCGTTTTCTAATACAGACATACAAAAATATCTTCACACCCAGTCCCTTACAGTGTAGGAAGAGAGCATCGAGTGTCAAGTGCCACGATCTTTGTAGACCTTCCCAGCGTATTCAATATTTCATCTGCCATTCTTTCCACTTGACTAAACCTCCTAAAGACCTAAAGACATCATAGATGTTGTTGTTGTATTGCTGTCTTGTCGTCGATGGGTAAGCTGATTGTGCAAAAAAAAAATCGTTAGAATTAAAATAATTCGTATTTTTTATCCCAAGCAAAAGAAAGTAACTTCAAACTATTTGCTAACCGTACTTTTCTGTAGTGTGTGTGCTAGACGTCGCCTAGACGCACTGACCCACTGCCCGACAACCTTGGTTTTCTTATGTTGTCACTCCATCTCCCTCCCTCCTACCGCCTAGTGTAGCCCTCCCTGTCGTGTATGCACCTATCGGTATAAGAAGGCTGTGACCAAGGCCACCAGTTCCTATGGGACTTGAAATTTGTTTATAAAGGATAGGGATAGTTTGAGATTATCTGATAGATATTTACTATTACGATTTTACTCATTATCATGTATAGTTTAATTAGATATTACTGAAATTTCAATACATTTTTCGTTATACCATAGGTTGTGTAATAATCTATATATCAATGTGATAAAAATTTGGTACACTTATAGTTGATGTGTAGGAGAAGTGCAGAACGCTAATATTTTTCAAAAATGATGCTTAAAATGTACATTAAACAATAAATTAAACATTACTAGCACTACCATGCATTTGAGACATACAAATAAATTTATTGATGATAACAACAAAAGATTACAGATGGCGCACCATACAGTTTGGAAACGAAGTAGTTGGTCTTGAGAAATGAAGATGGCGTACTTATCAACAAGATATTAAAATTTATTATGGTCGAATTTCGCCCAACGGGCGACCACCAGTAGTAATTAAATTTGCATAATCATGATGAAGTTAAATATTTCGTGACTATGCTAATCTATTCTCAGTTTGACTAAGAAAAAACTTACACAACAACCAAAAGAATATTTGTGTGTACTTAAAAATATTTGAAAATAAACAACCTATGTTGCTTAAAGGAGGTAGTTTAACATTATTTAAAATTCAATATCATACAAAGTTTATGATTTCTCCATTCATTCATTGTTCATTCTTTCTTAAAATTCATTCCTAGACAAAATGGCGCAGCGTTCTATTTACAAATGTTCAAAATGTATCACATGTTCAGAAAATTCATGTTCCAATTTCAAATAAAGTAACAAAGATGTCTACTCTATTGTAATTTCGGATGCTGGTATCTTTTTACTATGCAAAAACCTATGCTTTGTTACAGTTTTAATAAGCCAAACATTTCTCGGGCTTAGCTTAAAACATGACAATGGTGTTTGCATAACAAATGCACGCATGAATACGCTTCGATTTAATTTCTACGTGAACAGTTTTTTTTTGTGATAATGGAAGGCAAACAAGCAGACGGATTTCTCGATAGTAAGAAATTCACACCGCCTAGAGACACCAGAGGGAGTAATAGTGCGTTGCCAACCTGAGGCCGGGATGTTAGGGCACGAGCAAAAGTAAGTTTACGGGCTACCTTACCCTCCGAACCGGAACACGTCAACGGCAAGCGTTGGACGTT
This sequence comes from Calephelis nemesis, assembly GCA_002245505.1. Lineage (NCBI taxonomy): Eukaryota > Metazoa > Arthropoda > Insecta > Lepidoptera > Riodinidae > Calephelis > Calephelis nemesis. The sequence goes on from NJDD01001621.1 coordinate 191,890, forward strand.
ATGGTGAAGGAGGTTAAGGTGGTGGAGGCAGATGGTCTATTCTGCAAATGAGCTCGGACCAACCGGCTTATTACGTTCAATTTTAATTTTGGAATTGTTATGTTTATGCATTCGCCAATATATATCAGTAACTTGTGTGCTACTAATAATGAAGACTATCTATTCCTTAATGACGCATTCTCTTTTACACGTTTTTATCTTTTTACTAGCCTGCCCGGCGAACTTCGTTTCGCTTGACTTTAATAGTTAATAACAGTTTGTATTAAACGAAATAAAAAATACGGTATTGTTTTTACTATTTTCAGTTAAGTATATTAGATGTGTTAATTTTAACTAATTTAGCTAACTTTTAATTATTTTTAGTCAATTGCGTAGTTGAAAAACGTGTTTTTTATAACTTTATTTTCATCATAATTTTGTTCCGGTCGGGCATCAAACCCACAAAGATCGGCGTCCGTTGGCATATATACTAACCACTCCACCAACGGTGGTCGGAACAGGTTTTAAAATGTTTTATTATTTGTACTAAATAAGTGTATAAATATTTATTATTTGTACTAAATAAGTGTATAAATATTTATGATTTTGTCAACTTATACAAAAGGTCATTGTAATCCGGAACTATCGGGTCATCGCTTGACCCTCCTTGACCTTGCGGGTCAGGGTGGCGTCTAGACGACCCCGGAAAGGGAAATAGAACTAGTTTAACGAGGCGATATGTTAGCCGAGGGTGATTGCGAGGGTTGGAAGAATAAATATACGGCTCGGTATCATGCTAGTAATTTTTTGAATTATATTGAGGGTTCAGGAGGAAAAATATTGGAGTATTATATATATATAATTAAATTATCGCCTCTGTGGTCTAGTGGTCCAGTTGTTGGACTAGACTATACGAGGTCTCGGTTTCGATTCTTGTGTCGGGCAAAAAAATAAAATTGGGTTTTTCCAATTTCGTAATAAAAAAACGTTGCTCGGGATCGGATATATGTTGGCAATAGGCTTACCAACTATCACATTGTGCCCTGGTTATGCCTATGCCCACCTCTTCGGGGATATGGGCGTGAAGATACTTTATTGTATAATTTAGGATTTTTTTCTATTTTAGACAACTACTTTAACTGGTAATCTTCTCAATTTTCGTAGTAAAAAAATTAAGCTAAACCTATTTAAACTGTTCTATTCTATAAATAGCTCAAGAACTCGGCTAGACAAAATTAGCGCTGTGATATTTTTGGTTTCATGTTTCTTCAAAAGCTTTAAAAAGTAGTCATGTAGATCCAAGAGTGTCCAAATATAGAAATATGTCATCACAAAGAGATTTTTTAATGCAAAATATGCGGGGTATGTATAGGGCATGGGTATTAGTAGAAGTTCCGAACCTTTATCGACCTACACCGATCTGAAAATGGAATGAAAATTATCACTACATAGTATAAAACAACGTCGCTTTCTCTGTCCCTATGTCCTTTTGTACGCATAAATCTTTAACACTACGCAACGGATTTTGATGCGTTTTTTTATATATAAAGTGATTGAAGAGGAAGGCTTATATGTATATTTCAAAACCGTGTGAAGCCGGGACGGGCAACTAGTTTTATAATAAACTTGGTATATTAGAAATCATATTGAAAAGGGTTGTCTGAACAAACCCTGGACGGAATATTTTTAATTATTTTATAAAAAAAGTGAAAGATTGTGTACGCCGATTTACTGTTTTGAATCGGGTTAGTGTTTATTAAAGACAGCCGTGAACGAAGTCGTGGGAACAGTTAGTATTTAACAAAAATCGTATATTATTATATAAACTACCATAACTTAAGTCTTTTATGACTATTACCTTCTTATATATATATTTAAATTTGATAAAAACATCATTTATTAATTACCTTATTACTTTGGCTTATTATGTTTGTATACACGTTATCAAGCAATTATTATTAATTAATTATTATTGCTGAGTTTTTTGCGTTTTTTTATAATATTAGAAAAAAACTTTTAAAAAATTAAGAACAGGTTTTTTCTGATGGCAAAAAACACACGTTTTTTTATGATATTGGAAGGCAAACAAGCAGACGGATTTCCTGATGGACCGCCTAGAGACGCCAAATGTGCGTTGAAAACCTGAGGCCGACACGACGTTATGGCGGCAGAATAGGTAAGGCGGTGGTGGCGGCTGGTCCCCAATCCAGGTGAGTCGCTGCGAAACTCTACCACCTAGTCAAATGTCACGGTGTTAGTGACAGTAAGCCGTGCTCGCCTTTTACGAGCTGCCTGGCAGGAAGGCAGATGGTCTATTCTGCAAAGGAGCCCGGACCAACGCGGGGAAAACGGGATCACCTATAAAATTAAATAATACTGCGTTACCAAACTTAAGCTGATATGTTAAGCCACTTGAAAAGTTTACCGACTACGCCATCCTCAAGATAGAAACAAGAAAGCGGCGAGCACTTATCGTCACATAAGTTCACCACCTCGTTGTGGCCGCGGTACTAGAGATAAAAAAAACCGATACTCAATTACTCACCTCTTTCGAGTAGGTGGGAACGTAGTTCGTCTATGTTCTTAGTAGAATTCTTGCATGAAAAAAAAACAGATATCAAGTTATATAGTACACTTAGTACTTGTAGGATGTTTAAAAATCAAGCTTTGTTTGTTGAAATGACAAGTAATTATGGTGTCAAAGGCAAATAAACAGATTTTCATTTGTTTTTAACACCTGACGGAAAAAGAGGGGGTTTCGTTTGTCGTATTTCTGTGTGTATCTGTAGGTGTCATCATTACTCCTAAACGAATAACTTTAACATACGTCAAGTCATTTAAATCAAATTTTGACATTCATGGCAGTTGTCACGTATTATCTTTATCTGTTTGACAACTACAACGAATGGAGCCATCGTGAATGAGAAGATGGTCGTAATTTTTTTATTATTATTGAATTTCGTGTTTATATTGAGTAAAATTGGTTCATTTAGGTGGGAATTAGATTTTTTTTCAGTGAAAGTGCATAAATGAAATAATAATGAAGAAATTAATGTATCGTCTATTCCCTCGCTGCCCTCAAATCTAATTAGATGAGCTTGAGTAACGAAGCCACCGCTTTACTCAAGATACTGACCTGACATGACTTTGTACATAGTGACTAATGACTGTATATTGTATAAGAATTGACTAACTTGACATTGGCAAAGTAGTCGTGAAAAACGATCGAAAGCCACATTTATAAAAGAAGAAGAAGAAGAAGAAGAATTACATCGAAAAATAGATCTGAATATTGCGCATACTACCCCTGATGATTATAGGACTTGATTTTTTTATTCGAGCGCTAAAGTTCCATAGACGCTTTGATATACTTTTAAAAAGACAAAACCATAAGTTTTTATAAGCCATTTTGAGTTTTCTAAACCATTTACCAATAGATAACACAACTCTTTAAAAAGTAAATTCGTCTTTCTCAAGGAACTTGGAAAGTGTTAAAATTAAAATAAGTTTGGCAGCTAGTAAGAGGGTAGCAAAAGTCAAATGGGTTAACCAAAAAGACTGCTTTTTTATGATAATGGAAGGCTAACATGCAGACGGATTGTTGATAAGAAATTCACGCCACCTAGAGACACCAAAGGTGGTAATG